>CP139503.1:207869218-207895935 GCA_021014915.2 Artemisia tridentata subsp. tridentata
CCATTTTTGATTGAACAAGTGAATAAGAATATTCTCCAATATACGATGATCCACTTGATGACTGAATAAGCATGGGAAGAGCATGAAGCTTGTTGATGAGAATGGTCATAAACAAGAAGATTTCTCTTCTTCTGAAGATAAAGCACACTTAAGCGTACACTTTTCTTTTCTTTGATGAACGGGGCCTGAAGAGTTGTCAGCAGACGCCATTATGTTGACATTGAGGCCCGAGGCTTGAACTGCAGAGTTCAAACGTCATTTGTTGTTGAAGAACGAGGCTTGAACTGATGTGTTCAAACGTCATTGTCGATGAAGATCGAGGCCTGAACTGATGTGAACAGACGTCATTGTCATTGAAGAACGAGGCTATATATATATATATATTATGAATACATTTTTTTTTCATTGGGCCGAACCCAACACCACCACACAAGCCCATATAATTTTCTTTTTCTCTTTTCCTCTTCGGTGGGCCGAAATACCAAAACTAATAGCAAGCCAAATATATTTTTTTGTAACTCATATACACGTTTTTCCTTTTCTTTTGCTCTCACTCGACACAACCACAGTCGACACACCTCACTTCTATCTTTTTCCTTCTTGCGTGCAAGAACACCAACAAAGCCACCCTACTACTACTAACCTAAACCTTAAACAATAATAAATCCCATACTTTTTTGAATCACTTAGAAACCAATGGATACTATGTTTCAAAAACCCCAAACAAAACACACCTTCACTTCTCTTTTCCTTATAATAATCAGTTAGGTACGAGTCTGATGAACTCAAATAAGTACATTTTATTACTATCATTTATCCTATTAATTTGACTTGTTTTACTATATTATGTATGAGGATTGATACTTAATCGTTTACTTTTGTAATTCTCAGGTAAAAACAAGCATTTGGTGAAACTTAATGATTTTGGACTAATAATGGAGCAAAACGTGCATAAAGTGAAAGTCTACTGACATGGACAAGATCAAGTCAATTCTGCTCCAGATGCGCCGCATCTCACTCTCGACATGCGCCGCATCTCTATCAAGATATCACCAGATACGATCCAAGATACAAGAGGACATGCGCCGCATCTGATCATGGAGTTACGCCGCATCTTCTGGCGGTGTACGAATATTCCTGAATATTATAATCTTGGACCCCACGCGAAGTTAAGTACATGCGCCGCATCTACTTAGTAGATGCGCCGCATCTTTCCTCAGACAGAAAGTATAAATACCCCATAGACCAGACGAATTACAAGTTCCGAAACCCTAAAACAGAAGACCGAACAGGAGGAACAAATGACGAATTCAGTCAAGGAGGCAGCACAAGACACACCCAAATCAAAGATACAAGAGCTGTAAGAAGGTGCTGCATGTATTTAATTCATTAAGTAGTTTTGTTTTATTGTGTTAGCAAACTTTAATTCATCAAGATTGGTGGCTTGTGTAATGTGGCAACGGAAAGATTGCACTCCCTTAAAACTGCTTTCTCATTAATTAAAGTTTATATGTTGATGTCTTTGGTTACTACTTATTAGTGCATTGATAACCTCTGTGTTTATTAGTGGCTTGCGGGCATTTGACTGCGGGACATAATGTGGCTCCCACGGTTGTTTCTAAATTGATCACTTAGGAATAACTTTTAGACATAAGTAATCATTAAGGGTTTACTCGCCGATAAGAATAGGACCAACGAGAAAGGGTTAACTACATACACTTCATATAAAGCTATCAATAAAACAAGTGACAATCTACTTAATCATAAGGACAGCCCTCTTATTGTCTCGAGTATTTATCTGTGTACGTGTGTGCCACTTGCTGATTCGTGCCTGTTAGTTTATTTTATTATTTAATTGCAACAAATCGTGCCAGTCTCTCAGGCTGAAACCCCCTTGCGTTAGGATATTAAAATACTGATTAGAATAACTAGATAATACGTTCCACTCTTAGTGATCGACACTCTACTTACCATTATCTTCATACTGACCGGGTACACTGCTCGTTAAGTGTGTGTGTTATTGATAAGTCGGCTAAATATAAATTTAAAACTTGAGTAGGCATTAAAACTGCTAAACCGCAACGACACATCACGCCCATCAAGTTTTTGGCGCCGCTGCCGGGGAGTGAATTGTTATTATCTGTTAATTTAATTAGTATTTTAATTAGGTTTTTCTTTTTTATTAGATTAATTGCATCATTGTACTATTTTGCATATTTGTTGTATTGTGTGTTAATTGTTTTCTTTTTATTTTTGTGTGTTTATTTTTGTTTTTGTTTGTGTGTTTAATTTTTTGTTTTTATTTTTTTCGTATTTTTCTGTTCTGCTATCGTTGTACTGTGCTAAATCAAACGATACGGCGCATCTGATCTCTCAGATACGGCGTATTGCGTTTAATACAACGCGTTTAATTAATTCGATACGACGCATCTTTTCCCCAAGATACAGCGTATCTGTTTTTAACAAGAAAATTTTTCTAAGCGATAAAGTAATACGACGCATCTGCTTTAGCAGATACGGCGTATCTGTTTTTGATAAAAAAATTTCTAAACGTTAACGCCATACGACGCATCTGCTTTCGCAGATACGGCGTATCTATTATTTTAATTAAAAACAGTTTGCGAATTATTAAACAGATACGGCGTATCGATCTCTGTCGATATGGCGCATCTTTCTGAATCAAAAATCTTTAATTCTTAAACGTAACGAAAATACGGCGCATTAACTTTCGTTAATACGACGCATTTAATTTTAATTAGATAAGCTGATTTTTGATTAATTAATTCGATACGGCGCATTCTTAAATTCTAAAGCGGCGTATCTATTTTCTAAATAAAGTCTGATTAAATTTTAACGATTATAAGATACGGCGTATCCAACTTTTTGGATACGGCGCATCGTATGCCGATATCAGCTATTTTTATTCATATATCCGTTTCTATATTCATTAATTTCTCTTCTAGCGAACAAATCCTACTGATGCTTTTCGTGATTGTTTCAGAAGGATAATGGAAGGATTCTATAAAGGAGTTTTGAACTTGGGACCTGAATATATACGTGACGAATTAGTTGCTAAGTGGATCCTACACGGCAATGTAGGAGTCAATGATCGATAGTAAAGAGCTGAACGTGAGTCTAACTTGAAGACTCTGGAATAAAGACAAGTGCTTACCGGGAGACAACCCGGATTTATCTTTTATTCTGTTTTCTGTGTCGAGTCAGTCCAGGCCGCATTAGGATACGGCGCATCTCAATTCTGAGATGCGACGCATCTCCTGCAATGGTCATATCTTATTTTATTTTTCTGCATTTTTATTTTCGACTTTAAAACTATTTATCAGTTTATTTTTAATGCGGCGCATCCCTGGTTAAGGATGCGGCGCATCTTTATTCTGATCCGTATTAATTCCAGGCTCGATACGGCGTATCTTCTTCAATAAGATACGGCGCATCGACTGACCTGATGATTTTCAGTTTTAATTTTTAAGTTTTATTTTTCCTAACTACTAATGTGTTATGCAAGTTGAACCTTTCTTATCTTAGGTGTGTTTTAAAGTGTTGGTGGTATTATAGTTTCCTGGATTTCCTGTGGATACATCAAGTATGAAGCTTTAACGTTCTAATCCACAAGAAGTTGATTTTTGCTCTAATACAAATGGAGGATCATACCGAGCAAATCTCAGGGGAGTTTTCCTGTTCTAATTCTTTTATTTTCCAGTTTTTAACCTTTTATACAAACAACGAGGACGTTGTTTAACTTAAGTGGGGGGATTGGAGAATTAGAACACTTAACAATTACTTGTCCTAAACTTTTTCAAAAATTATGCTTAAAATGTACTTAATATATCAAACTTAAAATTTTTTTTTTTTTTAGCATGTTTTTGTTTAAGATCTAAGTTGCATAGCTGCACACATGACGTTATTTTCAAAAAATTGTGATTTTCCAAAATTCACAAATCTATGAGTGTGCCGGTGACTTGTAAACTTTAGAACTTGGCTTGTAGACTATTCGAGACCACCATAATGAGTATTATTTATATAATTGGAATGACTTGTCTAAATTGGTAAAATTCTAGGATTACACCCAAATAGCCTATTATATGTTATGTGTTATTAGCTAACTACACTGGTTAGTTAACCCCCGTATAAACCCTTTTGTTACTCTCATTTTTAGAGTAAGATACCCCTAGAAAAACCCTCAGAGCCATTCCTTTCGTTTCTTACACCTTTGTTAAAATGTTTCGTTACACCCTTAAACCTTAGCCTACCCTGTAGATTAGAATCCGTGGTTGGTTAATTGCTATAGGCAAAGTGTGTTTCCTTACATTACCTGTGTTCGCGTGCGTAATTCATTATCTATGGTTAGGTCGGGAAATTGCACAATGCAATTGGAGTGAAAGTAAATATTGTATATCTTTGAGTTTATTTTTCGTGTGTTTACTATTTTCACTATTACCGTTATTTCTGAAGTCATGAAAAGTATGGAAAAATTATCCAGATTTATTGTTATAGTGATGTGGTGAAATTTTACACATCTATGTTTATGTTTAAAAAAAAAAAAAAAAAAAAAAAAAAAAAATCGAAAAAATGAGAAAAGAAAAAGAAAGAGAAAAGTTGGATGATTGTTTTTAAACCAACGATGTAAAGTTATGTAAGTGGTCGATATCACCACTATTTGTTGTACTATATCTATGGATTAAATGGGAATTGGCAGTTATGGGAACGCCAATTAAGGTTTATTCTTTGATTAAGATCTTGTTGAGTATAATTCGTGTCTACCTAAAGCGTGTGTTTCAAGTGTTAAAGCGTGAGTTATTCGATGATATGAGTCTTATTCATGGGATGGTTGGGATAGTGATTAACCACACTTAGGATTTTAATTTATTTGTTTTGTTTATTTTTATTTTTACACCAATTTATATCCCAAATGTTATCCATGCCCTTTATTATTCTTTATCCAACCGAACCTTTGATTTATTGAGATTGGGGATTTGAGCAATCTTAAGTATCGTAGTCGTGGATTCGACTATGTATTTATGATTTTGTCGCCCTTTTTGATATATTATTATTGGTGAAGTTTGGACCTATCTTTAGCCTATTCGAGTTAAGGATTTGAGCAATTGCAAGTATCGTGTTCGTGGATTCGATCATGTATTTGTGATTTTGTCGCCTTTTCTGGAATTTGAGATGGATAGTGAAAGAGAATAATTAACCCTTAAGCCTAAAAACCCTTTTTACCGCTTTAGACTTGTTATTCCTTAGCTTTAGTGGTGGAGATGTGTATACTTGCCAAGCTTATGATAGAATATTCGTCGCGACTGGACAGTTAAACGATTAGATTTGCTTTTATCGACTTATTTTATTTTACTTCTAATCCGTTAAGTGTTTAGTTGTGTGATTATGAAATGAACGAATACATGCTTAAATATAAAAATAAATCCTAACATCTTTTAGGATACATTTTCATAAAAGAAATTCTAAGGTTTACTTGGGGACAAGTAAAGTTCAAGTGGGGGGATATTTGATGAACTCAAATAAGTACATTTTATTACTATCATTTATCCTATTAATTTGACTTGTTTTACTATATTATGTATGAGGATTGATACTTAATCGTTTACTTTTGTAATTCTCAGGTAAAAACAAGCATTTGGTGAAACTTAATGATTTTGGACTAATAATGGAGCAAAACGTGCATAAAGTGAAAGTCTACTGACATGGACAAGATCAAGTCAATTCTGCTCCAGATGCGCCGCATCTCACTCTCGACATGCGCCGCATCTCTATCAAGATATCACCAGATACGATCCAAGATACAAGAGGACATGCGCCGCATCTGATCATGGAGTTACGCCGCATCTTCTGGCGGTGTACGAATATTCCTGAATATTATAATCTTGGACCCCACGCGAAGTTAAGTACATGCGCCGCATCTACTTAGTAGATGCGCCGCATCTTTCCTCAGACAGAAAGTATAAATACCCCATAGACCAGACGAATTACAAGTTCCGAAACCCTAAAACAGAAGACCGAACAGGAGGAACAAATGACGAATTCAGTCAAGGAGGCAGCACAAGACACACCCAAATCAAAGATACAAGAGCTGTAAGAAGGTGCTGCATGTATTTAATTCATTAAGTAGTTTTGTTTTATTGTGTTAGCAAACTTTAATTCATCAAGATTGGTGGCTTGTGTAATGTGGCAACGGAAAGATTGCACTCCCTTAAAACTGCTTTCTCATTAATTAAAGTTTATATGTTGATGTCTTTGGTTACTACTTATTAGTGCATTGATAACCTCTGTGTTTATTAGTGGCTTGCGGGCATTTGACTGCGGGACATAATGTGGCTCCCACGGTTGTTTCTAAATTGATCACTTAGGAATAACTTTTAGACATAAGTAATCATTAAGGGTTTACTCGCCGATAAGAATAGGACCAACGAGAAAGGGTTAACTACATACACTTCATATAAAGCTATCAATAAAACAAGTGACAATCTACTTAATCATAAGGACAGCCCTCTTATTGTCTCGAGTATTTATCTGTGTACGTGTGTGCCACTTGCTGATTCGTGCCTGTTAGTTTATTTTATTATTTAATTGCAACAAATCGTGCCAGTCTCTCAGGCTGAAACCCCCTTGCGTTAGGATATTAAAATACTGATTAGAATAACTAGATAATACGTTCCACTCTTAGTGATCGACACTCTACTTACCATTATCTTCATACTGACCGGGTACACTGCTCGTTAAGTGTGTGTGTTATTGATAAGTCGGCTAAATATAAATTTAAAACTTGAGTAGGCATTAAAACTGCTAAACCGCAACGACACATCACGCGCATCAGAGTCACATGTTGATCTTTATTCTTCCATCCCATCGTGTACCCATAAACAAATGCAACAAACTATTGTAGCCTCCACCCTAATACCTCCTTCGACAAGACCAAACTAAACCCCTTTGACCACTTTTCTCCCATTCGACTAGACAAGATATACCACCTTGAAACCATGCAAGAGGATTTTATTAACCCTAAAACCCATGCCTCGACACCCCTATATAAACCCTCATTTCTCATGCATATTTCACTCACCAAAACTTACGAACTAAAAAACAAACACATTTCATTCTTTTCTTTTGATTACTGTCGAAGCACCAGAGGAGGAGAAACAAGCTAAGAGTTGGTGTCACATTACTAGTTTTCTAAGTGACTTTGGGTTTATATTTTGATCGTGTAGGTTTTGGTTCGTAAAGGAGTCACTGGGTCATGTTGTTTATCGTTCGTTCGCTCCTTTTCTTCGTATTTCATCACCACAAAACTTGGTATTGTAAGTCCTTGTATCTCTTTTCCATTCGTGTTTTTTTTAAAGCTTTATTCAAGTATACTTGTCATCTAAATTGAATACTTAACAAAACATCAAAACTCAAAAATATATAATCACATGCATACCTATATATACACGTTAACTTGATAATGGAATTAAGCCAAAACATTCTAACTAAGTGGAATTCAAACATGTAAGCTCCATACAACTTTCACTGTGGCAGAAAGGATATATATATATATATATATATATATATATATATATCGACCCATTCACTATGAAACTAGCTAACATGGAAATGAACCTCATGCAACCCTTTCTGTGATGAAGTGGGTGCATGAAACTAAACCCATTCGAAACCATTGTTTTCAAAATAGTTCGAGCAAGGCCAACCCAGTAGGTCAAGGTAATGCGTTTTTAGTCGAAACCTACATATATGTATTCTCATATATATACACTGTGTCGAAAAGAAACAAACATATATACACGCCCTTAAGTGAGAAACCATGCTAACCTATACTAAACCTACTTAACATAAAGAAAATATAGGCGACATAAATATAATGAGTTTCATGCAAACTCCTGTGTCGCATGGCCATTCACACAACTCAGTCGAGACCCTTTTATATTTAAACGAAATACAAATCCTAACACAAGGAACCATTGGCTCAATGGTTGTGTCTTTATTTCATGAGTCGACAGACCCATGTTCGAACCTCGTCGTAGTTGTTTGAACACATATATTTTCTTTTTATACTGCTCGAATACTACTCTTTTAAAACACACAGAACCTTAAATGGGCTTGAAAGCCCAATAACCTTTTCGAGTTATATAAGAACCACCCCATTTCATGTTGGGCCTTAAAGCCCATTCGACCCCATTCGTCCCTTTCGAATAAGCTGATGTATTCGAGCTTAAAAATAAGCTTTTGAGTCAAGCGGTAAAAAGGAGGTATAAAAATTATAAGTTTTGAACTAAGGACCAAAGCTGTAAATGGCGGAAAATGAGGGTAAAGAGTATAAAATGATATCTCGGACTAAAATTGTGATTATTTTTAATATTGGGTTAGAAGTGAAACTTTTATATAAGTTAAGGGTAAAAATTGTGAATTTACTATTTTGTCAAAAACTTATATTTTCAACAAGATATATTAAGTTCTTTTTATACAACAAAGTTGACACACAAATATATATCGATATTATACCATAGCTGATAAATATAAAAACACTAACGAATATTCCGACGGTAATAAAACCCTCACAACATGAATAACACTTGCCATATTACTCTAGGTTACGAGCCGGAGCCACCCATTTTCACCACTTGATTTCTATTTGTCTACTATAACGCCAAGGTGAGTTTCATAGCCCCGATTTTACATTGTTTATACATGATTTCTAAACCTTCGGGGTGGGAATACAATGCTTGTTTTTACTTACGGACACAAGTACTAAAACTGTTACTTTGCCTAAGTTACCAGATTGCCATTAAAGTCCCCTACGAATCATGAACCGTTAATTACTTGTAAGCGCGGATGTTATGAATATATCTATTTCGGTTGACACCCCATCCGGGTTGGTCGCGCCAATTGGGTAAACGGACGCATATCATTCGGATTATTTTCGGGTGTCTGGCAAACACTTATTTGGGGCATTGTTATTATTGTGCTTAATTGCATACGAGTACGTCGAGTTTTGGGGTCATGAGCATAGGCACTGTATTTATTTTTGGTTGTGACATTATATTTGTTGTACTGTCTTGCTATTGAAATCTTGTGGTCCGCCTTACTGTTTATTTAAACCTATAACTCTCACCAACATTATTGTTGACCCTTTTAGTGTGTATTCTCAGGTAACTAGGTGATGTTGATACACCTTTTGTATGGAAGCACTTCGAGTCACATTTTGGGAGCACATCATGATGGAGATTTTTCTACATTATTTAGCGTTTGATTATGTATTTAAATCTTACATTTTGATGGTGAACTCTGATAACTATGTTTTGTAAAACTTAACTTTAAATCAAACGCTTGTTTTTAAAATGACTCACTTAGAGGTCGTTCTTTATTACCTTGTACTTTGTGACCGAGAACATCACGTCCCCGGAATTCCATTCCGCTCCAAACACAGATTTTGGGGGTGTGACAGATTGGTACCAGAGCCAAGGTTATAGAGAACTAGGATGCATTATTGACCCTAGACTATAACCACTAGGTCACGACACTTCACAATATCATGATGTGCTTTGGATTGCGAAACATGCTTTTATTCACTTATTTTATATAAGTCATTTATACTTATACATATTTATATTGACCTGGTTTACAGTGATATGTCTTCACCCACTGATCCTATCATCCTCGACTCTGACTCGGATATGGACGATTCATCATCATCCACTGTTCCGGTCACACCAGTCATTCCTATTCTTGTATCCTCCGGCGATGAGTCTGCTGAGACCGAGCCATTCGAGGATGCCCAGACTATGTCTACACCACCTATACCATCACCACCCATTGCACCTGTTCCCCCAGTACCATCACCACCAGCCTCACCACCAGTGCGCCGGGTTAGGCGTATTCCTGTTGTTCGGCCAGATCAGATTCCTATGGGTCGCCGCTATCGGCTACATTAGACTGGCCCTGTTATGCTCCGTATGGCTAGGAAGAGGGTCCTACCTCAACCCAGCCATGCACCAGCACCCACTGTTACTCCACCTCATATCCCATCACCACCATCATCTCCACCACCACCACCACTGGTTATTTACCGTCAGACTACCTCAGTTCCCTTACCATCACCATCCAGAGATGTTTCTGACACCTTGCTATCGCCTCGAAAGAGGGCATTTACCATTGTTCCTTCCCCTTAAGATCCCTATGTTATGGCTGGTGCTGAGGCCTCTACTCGACACGAGGTTCACAGACGAGTTGACGTCCGTATATGGTCATTCATTCCTCCTACACTCAGTAGATGGAGGTACGATGAGGGTACTCCGCTTGCTTGGGAGTTGGGAGAGAGTTCTGAGATGGCGGCTGCTCGAGTTCTGCCGGTTACGGGTGAGCCTGTCCATCATACCATTCCACTTCTGGTCGCCAGGATGGTCCGTCATGAGGACCGTATTGGCCGAGTATTTGATCGTCTCGATGAGATTCCCCTAGAGCGCATTGAGACCTTGGAGACTCAGTTGGAGCACCAGATCGTTGCACACTCCCGGATTGTTACACTAGAGCGTTTCGTGGAGGATGAGCAGGCGCAACGACGCGACCAGGATGAGTTGATTGCTAGTCTCGGTGATCAAATCAGAGATCTCCAGCACCATCTTGATGGTGCATCTGGCAGTGCCTAGATTAGATTTGTATCCTAGGTATCTTTTGTATTTATATCCTAGCCACGGGGTGTGTGGCATTAGTAGTGACACTTGCGATCTTTTGTTAGTTGTATAGCAATGTAGCAAGTTATGTTGGGATGTATTTTATTGTTACGCTATGATGCGATATCGGTCGATGTGAACCGAGACTTTCCTTTTGTATCTATGTATGTTGTGATGTATCTATTTATGTTGAGATTTTATTATGGTTGTTGTGATTTATTCTTATCGTGGTTGACTTTTATCACGCCATATTCTTATCATGCTTTATCATTGTCGTGATGTATTTTTATCTTGTTGTGGTTGTACCTACTCATGGTGAAAATATGTTATGATTATTGTGATTTATTACAGATTATTCTTATCACGTCATATTTCTATCATGATTCATTTAGTCATGATTTATTCCTATATTTTTGTGGTTGATCTTGTTGTGATTTTCATATGTCATGATTGTATACGTATATACTTATGATGACCTTTGTTACTTATGGATCCTAATTATTGTTGTTTCTTGTGATTAGAAGAACAATGCCACCTAAGAAACAAAGCATGAGTACAGCTGAGATCGATTGACTCGTTGCCCAACGGATTACAGCACAGGTTGCTGCTGCTATGGCTGAATATGAGAACAATCGCAACAGTGGTAACGGCGGAGAAGCTAGTGGAACGGAAACCAGGGGTGAAACCACGACTCGTAGATGTACTTACAAGGAATTTTCGGTTTGCAAGCCGCAGACTTTCAGTGGTACGAAAGGAGCTGTCAGTTTGGTACGATGGTTCGAGAAGTTGGAATCGACTTTCCGTATGTGCAACTGCGCGGAAAACTGTAAGGTGAAATATGCTACCGGTACCTTGTTGGATGGTGCCTTATCTTGGTGGAATGCTTATGCCCAATCAGTAGGAATTGATGCGCTTTTGAATTACCATGGGCTGAGTTTAAGGAAATGGTAACAGCTAAGTATTGTCTGAGAAATGAAGTTCAAAATTTTGAAGTTGAATTTTGGAACTTAACAGTGAAAGGGTACGACATTGCAGCTTATACTCAACGATATCATGAATTGGCTACTCTCTGTCCTGAGATGGTTTCGACTACTCAGAAAAAGATTGAAAGGTACATATGGGGTCTTCCATCTTATATTCAAGGAAATGTCACCTCTTCCAAGCCGAGTACTCTGGATGAGACAATCCGAATGTGTCACAATCTGATGGATCAAGTTGTTCGAGCCAAGGCTGCTCGAGATAGCAATAACAGCAACCGCAACAATAATAACAACCGCTACCACAACAGTAACAACAACAAGAGAAAGTGGGATTCTAATCAGGGAGGAAATGCTGCTCAACAACCCAACAAAAGACAAGAGGTTGTCAAGGCCTATGTCGCGGGCACGACTGAAAGGAGAGGTTATAAAGGAAATCTTCCTAAGTGTGACAAGTGCCAACGCCACCAAAATCCTGGACGTTGTCCTACTCCATGTGGCAATTGTAAGCAAATTGGGCACTTAACCAAAGACTGCAGGTCTCCTACTGCTGCAACAAATCAAAGGGTTCCCGGAGCATGTTTCGGATGTGGCGAAACAGGACATTTCAATAATCAATGCCCAAAGGGGAAGAATCAGGGAACGGGAACTCAGAATAATGGAGCTCGGGGAAGAGTTTACAACCTCAGAAACAGGGAAGCTATGGAGGACCCGAACGTTGTCACGGGTACGTTTCTTCTCAGTGGTCGTTATGCTTCAGTTTTATTTGATTCGGGTGCCGATAAAAGTTTTGTGTCTACTACTTTTGCTCCTTTACTTAACATCTCACCGACCACCTTAGACTCTGCCTACAACATTGAATTAGCAAATGGTAACTTAGTTAGCTCCAACACCATAATCCGCAATTGTACCTTTAACTTCCTAAACCATCCATTTAACATCGACCTCATCCCTATCGAACTCGGTAGTTTTGATGTCATAATCGGTATGGATTGGTTATCTAAAAATCAAGCTAGGATCATCTGCGATGAAAAGGTTGTTCATCTCCCTCTTAATGGTGAAACCTTGATTATCCGTGGTGAACGAAGCGGGACTCGATTAAACATCATATCATTTGTTAAGAGCGAAAAGTATATAAAGAAGGGATGTCATGCTTTTCTAGCACACATAACCGAAAAGAAGTCGGATGAGAAACGATTGGAAGATGTACCGATTGTTCAAAATTTTCCGGAAGTCTTTCCCGAAGACTTGCCTGGATTACCGCCTACCCGTCAAGTAGAGTTCCAGATAGATTTGGTGCCAGGAGCAGCACCAATAGCAAGAGCACCCTACCGACTAGCACCATCAGAGTTGCAAGAATTGTCTAATCAGTTGCAAGAACTACTAGACAAGGGATTCATTAGACCAAGTTCCTCGCCTTGGGGAGCACCGGTCTTGTTTGTGAAGAAGAAGGATGGATCATTCCGAATGTGCATAGATTATCGGGAGTTGAACAAGTTAACGGTAAAGAACCGTTACCCACTTCCAAGAATAGACGATTTGTTTGATCAGTTGCAAGGTTCCAGTTTTTACTCGAAGATTGATTTGAGATCGGGTTATCATCAACTAAGGGTTCGGGAAGAAGATATCCCGAAAACGGATTTTAGGACTCGTTATGGTCATTATGAGTTTCAAATAATGTCGTTTGGATTAACTAATGCACCTGCGGTATTTATGGATCTCATAAACCGGGTGTGCAAACCGTACCTGGACAAATTTGTAATTGTGTTCATTGATGATATCCTCATTTACTCTAAAAGCAAAGAAGAGCACGAAGAACATCTCAAGACGATCTTAGAATTGCTCAAGAAAGAGAAGTTGTACGCTAAGATCGAGACTATCAAAGATTGGGAAACCCCTAAGACTCCCACAGAGATTCGTCAATTTTTAGGTCTTGCCGGGTATTACAGAAGATTCATTGAGGGTTTCTCAAAGATAGCAAAGCCTTTAACCAAGCTAACGCAGAAGAATCAGAAGTACGAATGGGGAGAGAAGCAAGAATCCGCTTTTCAATTGTTGAAGCAAAAACTTTGTAGTGCGCCGATTTTGGCTTTGCCTGAAGGGATGGAAAACTTTGTTGTTTATTGTGATGCTTCGCATAAAGGACTTGGGGCAGTGTTAATGCAGAATGAAAAGGTTATAGCTTACGCTTCTCGACAACTCAAGGATCATGAGAAGAATTACACCACTCATGACTTAGAGTTAGGAGCAGTTGTCTTTGCGCTAAAGATTTGGAGATACTACCTCTACGGTACAAAGTGTACAGTGTACACCGACCACAAAAGTCTTCAACATATCTTAGACCAAAAAGAGCTCAATATGAGACAACGTCGTTGGCTAGAACTACTCAGTGACTATGACTGCGAGATCCGATATCATCCTGGTAAAGCGAACGTAGTAGCAGATGCCCTTAGCAGGAAGGAACAACTTAAACCCTTACGAGTAAGATCATTGGGTATGACCATTAGTTCACCTCTTCCATCTAAAATTCTTGAGGCTCAGGCCGAAGCGCTTAAGACAGAGAACCGACCTAAGGAGAACATTCATGGTATGCCAGAAAGTACGAATGGTTTTGTGAAGAGATATGATGGAATGTTATGCTTCAAAGATAGAAGTTGGATACCACAATTTGGTGGCCTACGAGAGTTAATCATGCACGAATCACACAAGTCCAAATATTCCATACACCCAGGCTCCGATAAAATGTACCAACACCTCAAAAAGCTGTATTGGTGGCCGAATATGAAGGCCAACATCGCTACTTATGTTAGCAAATGTCTTACTTGTTCCAAAGTTAAGGCCGAATACCAGAAGCCGTCCGATTTACCACAGCAACCAGAGATTCCTCAATGGAAATGGGAGCGTATCACCATGGTCTTCATCACTAAACTTCCTAAAACTCCGAGCGGTCACGACGCGATTTGGGTGATCGTTGATCGTCTCACCAAATCAGCTCATTTCTTGCCCATTAAAGAAACCTACAAGATGGATAAGTTAACCAGACTCTATGTCCAAGAGATTGTCTCGAAACATGGTGTACCAGTTTCAATCATTTCAGATCGAGACAGTCGATTCACTTCAATATTTTGGGAATCGCTTAACGATGCCTTTGGAACCCGTCTCGATATGAGTACATCATATCATCCACAGACCGATGGTCAAAGTGAGAGGACCATCCAAACACTAGAAGATATGCTCTGTGCCTGTGTGATTGATTTCGGTAATAGCTGGGATACTCATTTGCCATTGATTGAGTTTTCCTACAACAATAGTTATCACACAAGCATAAAGGCTGCACCATTTGAAGCACTCTACGGTAGGAAATGCCGATCACCAGTCTATTGGGCTGAATTCGGAGATGCTCAACTTACCGGTCCAGAAATCATTCACGAAACAACCGAGAAGATTGTTCAGATTCGGAATAGACTTAAAGCTGCTAGAGATCGTCAGAAGAGTTATGCCGACGTTAGGCGTAATCCCTTAGAATTGAAAAGTTAGAGACATGGTAATGTTAAAAGTATCGCCTTGGAAAGGTGTGATACGATTTGGGAAGGGCGGGAAATTGAACCCTAGGTATATTGGACCATTTAAGATTCTAGCGAGAATCGGTCCAGTGGTATACAGACTTGAACTCCCGCCAGAGCTTAGCAGTGTGCATAATACCTTTCATGTTTCTAATCTCAAAAAGTGCTTATCCGACGAGTCCCTCGTCATTCCATTAGAAGAGATTCAACTCGATGACAAGCTTAATTTCATTGAAGAGCCAGTAGAAATTATGGATCGTGATGTCAAGCAATTAAAGCACATTAGAATTCCTATCGTCAAAGTTCAATGGAATTCTCAACGAGGTCCCGAGTTCACTTGGGAACGAGAAGACCAGATCCGTCAAAAGTACCCGCATCTCTTCACCGACAACACTGACTGAATCTCGAGGACGAGATACATTTTTATGGGTTGTAGACTATGACAACCCGCTAATTTACAGGTCAATACTACTCAACAAACTCGAACTTATTTTCTTGGCATTTATTTAAGAACAACTCACATATACCTTTTTACTTGAACCAACGTGAAAATTAGAACATCTTTCAAGTACACTAGGACTTAGGCTATACGAATTTGTTAACCCGACATATGTTATAATTAAATTATATAACCTATTAATAAACGAACAAACAACACATCACCAGTCACTCTTGGATCGAATAAGATATGTGACTCGATTAGCTCTCACTTGCGTAACAATACTAAAAACGAACTCCGAGATATATTTAACCAATCTAATTAATATATATATTATGAATACATTTTTTTTTCATTGGGCCGAACCCAACACCACCACACAAGCCCATATAATTTTCTTTTTCTCTTTTCCTCTTCGGTGGGCCGAAATACCAAAACTAATATCAAGCCAAATATATTTTTTTGTAACTCATATACACGTTTTTCTTTTTCTTTTGCTCTCACTCGACACAACCACAGTCGACACACCTCACTTCTCTCTTTTTCCTTCTTGCGTGCAAGAACACCAACAAAGCCACCCTACTACTACTAACCTAAACCTTAAACAATAATAAATCCCATACTTTTTTGAATCACTTAGAAACCAATGGATACTATGTTTCAAAAACCCCAAACAAAACACACCTTCACTTCTCTTTTCCTTATAATAATCAGTTAGGTACGAGTCACATGTTGATCTTTATTCTTCCATCCCATCGTGTACCCATAAACAAATGCAACAAACTATTGTAGCCTCCACCCTAATACCTCATTCGACAAGACCAAACTATACCCCTTTGACCACTTTTCTCCCATTCGACTAGACAAGATATACCACCTTGAAACCATGCAAGAGGATTTTATTAACCCTAAAACCCATGCCTCGACACCCCTATATAAACCCTCATTTCTCATGCATATTTCACTCACCAAAACTTACAAACTAAAAAACAAACACATTTCATTCTTTTCTTTTGATTACTGTCGAAGCACCAGAGGAAGAGAAACAAGCTAAGAGTTGGTGTCACATTACTAGTTTTCTAAGTCACTTTGGGTTTATATTTTGATCGTGTGGGTTTTGGTTCGTAAAGGAGTCACTGGGTCGTGTTGTTTTTCGTTCGTTCGCTCCTTTTCTTCGTATTTCATCACCACCAAACTTGGTATTGTAAGTCCTTGTATCTCTTTTCCATTCGTGTTTCTTTTAAAGCTTTATTCAAGTATACTTGTCATCTAAATTGAATACTTAACAAAACATCAAAACTCAAAAATATATAATCACATGCATACCTATATATACACGTTAACTTGATAATGGAATTAAGCCAAAACATTCTAACTAAGTAGAACTCAAACATGTAAGCTCCATGCAACTTTCACTGTGGCAGAAAGGATATATATATCGACCCATTCACTATGAAACTAGCTAACATGGAAATGAACCTCATGCAACCCTTTCTGTGATGAAGGGGGTGCATGAAACTCAACCCATTCGAAACCATTGTTTTCAAAATAGTTCGAGCAAGGCCAACCCAGTAGGTCAAGGAAATGCGTTTTTAGTCGAAACCCACATATATGTATTCTCATATATATACACTGTGTCAAAAAGAAACAAACATATATACACGCCCTTAAGTGAGAAACCATGCAAACCTATACTAAACCTACTGAACATAAAGAAAATATAGGCGACATAAATATAATGAGTTTCATGCAAACTCCTATGTCGCATGGCAATTCACACAACTCAGTCGAGACCCTTTTATATTCAAACGAAATACAAATCATAACACAAGGAACCATTGGCTCAATGGTTGTGTCTTTATTTCATGAGTCGACAGACCCATGTTCGAACCTCATCGTAGTTGTTTGAACACATATATTTTCTTTTTATACTGCTCGAATACTACTCTTTTAAAACACACAGAACCTTAAATGGGCTTGAAAGCCCAATAACCTTTTCGAGTTATATAAGAACCACCCCATTTCATGATGGGCCTTAAAGCCCATTCGTCCCTTTCGAATAAGCTGATGTATTCGAGCTTAAAAATAAGCTTTTGAGTCAAGTGGTAAAAAGGAGGTATAAAAATTATAAGTTTTGAATTAAGGACCAAAGCTGTAAATGGCGGAAAATGAGGGTAAAGAGTATAAATTGATATCTCGGATTAAAATTGTGATTATTTTTAATATTAGGTTAGAAGTGAAACTTTTATATAAGTTAAGGGTAAAAATTGTGAATTTACTATTTTGTCAAAAACTTATATTTTCAACAAGATATATTAAGTTCTTTTTATACAACAAAGTTGACACACAAATATATATCGATATTATACCATAGCTGATAAATATAAAAACACTAACGAATATTCCGACGGTAATAAAACCCTCACAACATGAATAACACTTGCCATATTACTCTAGGTTACGAGCCGGAGCCACCCATTTTCACCACTTGATTTCTATTTGTCTACTATAACGCCAAGGTGAGTTTCATAGCCCCGATTTTACATTATTTATACATGATTTCTAAACCTTCGGGGTGGGAATACAATGCTTGCTTTTACTTACGGACACAAGTACTAAAACTGTTACTTTGCCTAAGTTACCACATTGCCATTAAAGTCCCCTACGAATCATGAACCGTTAATTACTTGTAAGCGCGGATGTTATGAATATATCTATTTCGGTTGACACCCCGTCCGGGTTGGTCGCGCTAATTGGGTAAACGGACGCATATCATTCGGATTATTTCCGGGTGTCTGGCAAACACTTATTTTGGGCATTGTTATTATTGTGCTTAATTGCATACGAGTACGTCGAGCTTCGGGGTCATGAGCTTAGGCACTGTATTTATTTTTGGCTATGACATTATATTTGTTGTACTGTCTTGCTATTGAAATCTTGTGGTCCGCCTTACTGTTTATTTAAACCTATAACTCTCACCAACATTATTGTTGACCTTTTTAGTGTGTATTCTCAGGTAACTAGGTGATGTTGATACACCTTTTGTATGGAAGCACTTCGAGTCACATTTTGGAAGCACGTCATGATGGAGATTTTTCTACATTATTTAGCGTTTGATTATGTATTTAAATATTACATTTTGTTGGTGAACTCTGATAACTATGTTTTGTAAAACTTAACTTTAAATCAAACGCTTGTTTTTAAAACGACTCACTTAAAGGTCGTTCTTTATTACCTTGTACTTTGTGACCGAGAACATCACGCCCCAGGAATTCCATTTCGCTGCAAACACAGATTTTGAGGGTGTGACAGCCAAACATACTGTAGTTTAGATTCAACTAAGCTTGACTTTCAACATTCAACATTTTTCACTTTGACCATTTTCTCTTTATATGTAGGGGGTGTTTGGCACATGAGATTATGGAGAGATTATGCTTATTTTTTCAAAAAATAAGCTACTTAAAAAATAATATTTGTTTGGCAGACATAACTTATAAGAGATTATTAAAAATATAATTTTATATAATCTTTGAATATAAAATGTTACTTCATGTAGCTTATAAAAATAATCTTTTTTTATAATCTCCATCTCCAGCACCATATCCAGCACTATCTGCAGTTGCAGCAACAATTATTTTGCCAAACATACCCGATAGTTAAAGTAAGATAAGCTTGAGCTGAAATTTAGTAATTAAACTTCCAAACATACGTCTACGGTCGGTCAAGACCAAATCTACTGAAGAAATGCCAAATTTCTTAATGAAAGTTGGGAGCTGAATTTCACTATTCAGTAATGAAATTAATCAGTAAATCATATTCACATATAAATTTTGTTGTCAACCCAACCAAAACAAGTTTTCACCTCCTCAATCCCTTAGGGGGGAGGGAGTGGTCACTCCAACCCCAAACTTCCCCAAATTGCCACCTCATCATCATCCAATAAAAACCCTCCAACTCATTTCACCCCAATCCTTCCCCAAACTTCCCCAAAATTGTGGCAATGGTCCCCAAACAACCCCAAATCCCACATTTTCCACATCACATTTTTTTTCCATTTATTTTTAATACATAAACTATTTAAAAATAAAACACATATCATTTCATTAAAAATAAAAAAAAAAAAAAAAAAAAAAAAAAAAAAAAAAAAAAAAAATCCTACAATACTTAAAAAAAAACACAACTTAAAATTAAAAAGAGTACATGTTACAATACTTAAAAAAAAAAAACACACAACTTAAAAAAAAATTCCTACAATACTTAAAACGAAACATTAATTGAAAACGAAACTACAATTTAAAAGTTACATGGCCATCCCCATTTTGCGGCAACTTGACGTTTTTCGTCTAGGAGGAGTTCCAACATAGCGGGATCGGTTATGTGATTGTGCGGGTTGGTGTAAAACTTCAAATCCCGTTGGCGAACCTTTGACTTGGTCGCGTCAAGTTGTGTAGCCCAAAAACTTGCCGCCAATTGATCCTTCTCTTCTTTGATGTCCAAATATTTTGTCTTTCTTTTTGCGTATGTGCTAATGTCTTCGCCCACATCATGGACCGACGAAGAGGATGCCGCTTGCTTCTTTTTCGCCTTTCTTGATTCAATTGGAGGGGAGGGGTCTTCGTTCATGTCGGGAATGAAGTTGTCATTGCTACCAGATTCATACTCCCCCGACATCCTCTTCGATGAACCGCTAGCAACACAACCCATGCCGGGAATATCTTGAAAACACTCTTGCTCTTTCCATTTATCGTGATCCTTCACAATCTCCCATGCCGGAATATGACCAAAATCTTTACCTTTTGTTCGGGTGTTGTAATCCTTAAGGGCGACTTTCATGACGTCCACTTCGCTACACCCACTAGCCCTAACACGATCCTACACAATTCCATAAACAAAAAAAATGTACAATAATCTAAAAACTATATAATTCTAAAAAGTATATAATTCAAAAAAAGTATATAATTCTAAAAAGTATATAATTCAAAAAAACTATATAATTCTAAAAAGAATATAATTCTAAAAAGTATATAATTCAAAAAAATATAAAATTATACCGCTTGGATGTAGGCGCCGTTAAATATACCCATGGCGTAGTTCATTGCTTTCCACTTCGTTGTCAAACCATGAACGGTTCGGGTAGTACCTCCCATAGTTGTCGCGTAATGCTCGAGAACCCGCTTCCAAAAACCTTCCCTATTTTGCTCATTCCCGAATCTTTTACATTCGGAGATTTGAATCCAAGCCTTTGCCAACGCCACCTCTTGGTCGGGCGTCCATTGCTCACGCTTTGCCTTCGTGGTAGCCTTTTTCTTTCCTCGCACATCAACTTCTTGAATGTCATCGTCTTCATCTTCTTCATCGGTGTCTACAAAAAAATAAACAACGTAAGTAAACAAAAGTGTATAAAATTAAATAAAAGTAAGTAAACAAAAAATGTATAAAATTAAATAAAAGTAAGTATGTATACCGGGTAATGGTTGCGTTTCGGGTACAACCTCGGCTTGAGGTTCGTCCCACGGGGACCACTCGGACGTCGTATTGATGTTGTAGTGTTGAGGATTCATTGGCGGAGGGTTGGTGCTCATATTATACGGAAAATAAGGAAGTGGAGATGTGGGTTGTGGAATGTAAGGGGTTGATGGTTGAGAGAATTGGTTGGGAGATGATGTAGAAAATTGTTGTGAAAATTGTTGAGAGAATGGGTTTGGATATGTAGTTTGTTGCGGTGGTGGATAAACCGGGCGATTGGGGTGAGATCGAGTTTGTTTTTTGGAGGTTGTTTTCTTACCACTTCTTGGATCCATGATTTGGTGTAGTTTTTATTTTATTTTTATTTTTATTTATTTATTTATTTATTTTTTTTTTTTTTATGTATGATTTGTGTTGAGTTTTGATTGAGAAAATGAGGTATTTATATAGTGAATATTGGGGTTGAAAAAAAGGAAAAAAAAAAAAATTTTTTTTTTTTTTAGCCAACGGCTAATTTTTGGCAGATTTGGTCAAAAATGACCGTTGCAAACCCACATGGATCTCCTCTTCTCATCGGTGAAGTTCACCAATTTCACTCCACTTTTGCTCGGCACCGACTAGCGGCGGCGGTGTGCCCAATCGGCACCGAGCTTTGCCGATGAGATCCCCGAGTCCACTCCCTCCCCCCTTAAACGCCGTATCTTTCACCTTTACATTTCTTTATGTTTTTAGTTTCAAACAAACTTTTAATATTTATATTTTGATTTATAAATTATATATACGTGCTATTTCTTAATAAATATAAAAGAATTTACCATGAAGTTATACCTTTAGGAGGTCTTTGTTCAAACTGCCCCTACAAGTATGTTTTCGTGTATGTGGTAATCGCTTGGATTAAGTGGTGGGTAGTCGAAGGTTTGTCGTGGAGGACTGTTGAGGATAATAATAGTATTGTTGCGACGTCGAATGTGGTTGTTGACGAGGAGCCGAAAATGGTTGTGTGGGTCGAGGAGCGGATTGTGTTGGTATAGGTCGACCGGATTTAGCTCGAGTGCTCCGACCCCTAGACGAAGATGTTGCACCAACTACTTTCTTGCTTCTTTGATCCATAATTTGATTAATTTGTTTTTGTTTTGGCAGTTTTTTTTTTTTTTTTTTTTTTTTTTTTTTTTTTTGTAAAATGGGTGTGATCTTGATTCGGTTAAATAGGCATTCCAAAGGGACCAACTG
Organism: Artemisia tridentata subsp. tridentata; assembly: GCA_021014915.2. Taxonomy (NCBI): domain Eukaryota; kingdom Viridiplantae; phylum Streptophyta; class Magnoliopsida; order Asterales; family Asteraceae; genus Artemisia; species Artemisia tridentata. Next base: position 207,891,591 of record CP139503.1, read on the forward strand.
TGTTTCTTTTTTTTGACCCAAGCTCCTTTTGGCCATTCAAAAATCAACTCCAACGGTCACTTTTGGTTTCAAGCCGTTGCGAGCTTTTTACCCGTGGAAGGAACCCGCCAGGCCAGCCCGCCTAGGCGGCGGCGGTGTTCCCATCCAACCCGAGCAACCCGAAGGCCACTCCCTCCAGCCTTAGAGCAATAGGTATCATGAAGAGCTTCATCCTCTTCATTCGGACCCCACGGGTGCCACATCACCACAACACACCACAACTAACAACCCCCCTTATCATAACAAACCACAACTTACTCATTTGGGCCACACCACTATCTATTTTTATTTCTTTTCAAATACCCAAATAAACTAAATTCATTTTATAAAAAAAAATACAATACATCAAATAATACAAATAACATTTAAAAAAAAAAAAAAAAAAAAAAAAAAAAAAAAAAAAAAAAAAACTGAAAACAAAAAAAACCTTTGCCAATATCTTTGGCCCACTTCCAGCCCACTTCTTCTTCTTCATCCTACTTCATCTGCTGCTACACAGATTGCTACTACATCTGCTACAATTGAAAAAAAAAAAAGAAAAAAAAGTGGGATTTGTTAAAGATCTATATCCAAAATACATACAACACAAATAAAAAAAAAAAAAAAAAAAAGTGGGATTTGTTAAAGAAAAAAAAAAAGAAAAGAAAAAGAGGTGAACGGTCCCATTTGTCAGACAAATTCGCTCTTCGTCTGCACGATTTCTTGTTTCACAACGAACACCGGCGAGCCTTGCCGGTGTCACGGCGAGGTGCCACCTCAGCCACGGCGAGCCACGACTTCCACCATACCGATTGCTCTTAACTGGATGGATTTATGTGTTTAAAATATTGATCATGCCAAGTGTGAATGTAAACTTGAGCAGAAAGAAATCGGCCCCTCTACTTTGTGTATATTTCATTACGAAACTCTTTTTGTTTCTTACAACACCTGGTGTTTCATGTCAACTAAATTTAGGAGAAAGACACAAGTGAACATCGCTACAGCAAACACTCACTAAACAAACAAGGCATACTTATGCTCCATTCGTGTTAAAAATAAATGTCCACTTTAATTTTGCACAAGTTTTAATATTTTTCATTAACAATATTTTCTACCAATCAAATGTTATCTTTACAAACTAAATTCTCGTATGATTTGTTAAAACATAAAGTAGATATTTATTTTAAGACAACCTAAAATAAATAAATAAAATGCACATTTATTTTAAAAAAGAGAGAGTATAATATAAGCTAATTCAAACGCCATTTCATCAATTACTTACTTTTAAGCAACATGTAAATATATTTTTTTAAACGGAAACATAAGCATAAAAATAGCAATCTCAAATTAAAAATAGATTTCACGTTAAAAGGGGCCTAAATTCCAGTTACGGCGCAGGACACCTCAAATTTATGAGATGGCCTGCATCTAGGCATCTAGCGATGTTAAGGGATGAGCAAAAGAACCAAAGAACCGGACCGGAACTGGACTGGAACCAAGAAGAACCGAACTCGACCCAGAACCGAAGATTCCAGTCCCAGTTCTTGAGTTTGAGAATTTTTCAGTTCTTGGATCGGTTCGGTTCATTTTTACCGGTTCTCGGTTCCGGAACCAACAAGTAATGAGAAATGTCGTGACTTGCAATGCAAGCCACTAAATGGATGGTTTGGTTTGAAAAGAAATGAGAGGGAAAACATTTTATTGTTTTGTTAAAAATATGAGCATGTGAAACTATAGAATGATTGTTTATTTGAGTTAATGCTTTAGTTGTTAAATGTTACTATTTGTTTAAATGTAAATAGTTGCAAATGCTTAAAAAATTCATTTTTTGCATTATACATTTAATTCATTAGTGCATGAGGTTATTTATTTTTATTTTTTTCAAAAAATCGGTTCCTAGCCGAGTATACCCAAAGAAGCGGAACCGGAACCAAAAACTATATTCGGTCCGATTCTTGGTTCCTACTTTTCGCATAATTCGGTTATCGGATCCATCAGTTCCGGTTCCAACTGAAATTTTGTCGATGTTTTGAATGCATGTTGATTTCCAAATGTACGGAGTAATAAAGTCAGAGGTAAAAACATGTGAACAAACCAAACTTAAAGGACTTTAAAAAAACACCTTACAAAAAGAAGGTGTTAGTTTGTGTAAAACGTGGTCACACATCCTGTTGCCAAGTTCCTTATCAACCGACTCTCATTTTCAGATCTTCATCCCAAAAAAAAACTTAGTAAAAAAAAGAAAGAAAAGATGAGTGGAATAGTTGAATTATTGCCAAAAGAGTATGGATACATTGTGCTAAATCTTGTTGCTTATTGCTTTTTGAATTTCTATATGCAGATTCAAGTCGGCAGGGCCCGTAAGAAGTAAGTTTTATTAATTCCCTTACTTATTCTTTCTTGACTTTTTAGATAAGCTGTCTGCTTATTCAAAATGGGTAATTGTAGAGTACAACTGTAGATAAGCACTTTAAGATAAGCAACCCCAAACATCTCCTTAAAACAACTTTTTATTTTGCTGAGTTATGTTTGATTGTTAAAACAACAATTTATCATGCATGGTATAGTGTTTGAAGTGCTTTTATAAGTTTATTTAATTTGATATAAGGTAAGATATTAGCTTTTGCAAAGAAGCTGGCTGTTACTGAAACAGCTTAAATAAGTTGATTAGCAGAAGCTGATAAGATGTTTAGATAAGCTTGTCAAAACACTTGATTTCGTGAGGATTAACAATTTGAATAAGCAATTCAAAATGATGAAGGTACAAGGTTTTTTACCCAACACTGTATGCTACTGAAGCTGATACCAAGGATTTCAAACTCTTCAACTGTGTTCAGGTTTGTTCGCTTTCTGCAGAGTTTCGATAACAATTCTTTTGATTTGCTTGTTTCCATTTGAGTAACTTTAGTGTTTGTTTGTTGTTTGCAGAGAGGACATCAAAACTCGCTCGAGACATTGCCGATATTCTTTGTTTTGATGGTTGTTGGTGGGCTTAAACACCCACTAATTTGCTCTGGTCTGGGATTAGGGTACACAATTAGTCGGTTTTTCTATTTCACTGGTTACTCATCCGGTGATCCTAAGGGACGTCTTCCCATTGGGTATGTCAAATCAACCTTTAAACACTTGTATATCCTGACTACTTTTGACTGTGATTTGATCATCTTTAAGCACGGTTCAGACTTCTATATCGAGAGTTGTTTGGTTTGAGGGTTTTTGGTATATGCTTATTGTAACTGCTTCTTATTATCACATTTAAAAACAAGACCAAAGGGGTGTTTGGGGCATGTTTTAGGTGCTTAGTGGCTAATTAATCTTTGAAAAGCTACCTAATACTTTGGAGTTGTTTGAATTAGCTTCTTTCATAAAGCTTGTGTATTTTATTGGGAGAAATAATCTAATAAGCTTATCCCCTGGATAAGGTATTTCTTTAAAGTTAATAAGCTTGTTAGGCTTTTAGCATAAGCCTACCCAAATACACCTTGAGTATTTCAGAAAGAACAATCAGGGAAAAGCAGTTTAGCAAGCAATCCCAATTCCCCAACACGTGTTTACTTTAGTATTCCACTGTGTAATTTAGTGTTGATGTTTGCAAGTGTGAGTTAGTGGCATGTATCCTTATGTAATGGAGATTGATAGCAGGATCCATCTCAGTCACCACCACTTATCCAATTGGGCTACTCTAATCAGGAAAATGGTAGATATGTATGATAAAGTTAGTTAAGACTTACGATCGATGATAGACCCTAATGATGAGAACAGCCAACATGTAGAAATCAAACCATTAAAGTTGTGATCCTCATAACTTTTCTCCATTGGCATGTCGCATACACGGAATACTGATTAAGCTCACAAAGTTTATATTTTTGGGAAAAAAATGGAATTTAAGATATTTTGCATAGATGTAATTAAGATAAACTCTCTGCCTAGCTGTCGCTGTTGCGCCATCCTTTCTGGCAAGCAGTGACGCTTCTCTTTGTGTTCCCGTCAGGGGGTGTTTGTTTTTCAAAAAATACTTCTTATTGCCTCTTACCTTTGACTCGGTAAGAGGCAGTAAAAGGTTAGGGTGTTTGTTTTTTCATTTTCAGTAGGAGGCGATAAGATGTATTGGGTCTTACTTATTAAGAGGTGGAGGTGGTATCTTATTGCCTCTTAATGACTTATACTTTGTTTCTATATTATGTTTTTGTTATTTGGTGAATTATATTTATACTTCTTTTTTACTTAGTTATATATATTCATAGATTTTTTTTTTTTTCTCTTTCTTGTTTTACAAATATGTAACGAAAAATTTGTTACAAATTTGCGATTTAAGACACATATGTAT
>CP139503.1:207896035-207958642 GCA_021014915.2 Artemisia tridentata subsp. tridentata
GATTGAATGAGTTTCATATGTTGATTGACTTTTGTTAGTCGATTACTGCTTAATTGTTGTTGATTTAGTGCATGTGCACTCAGGATTTGCTTAGGTATGTAGCTATCATGTTAGAATCTTGTCCCTAAGATCCTGAGTTAAAGGTTGAAATATGTGTGAATTGCCATGTTCATGATTGCTGATTGCTCTTCATGCTAGATAGTGGTTTGATGTATCTCCTGACTGTGGTTTGATTATGAGATGAATATGGTATTATGAGTAAGCAAGCTGCTACGAGGTAGCTATTAATGAAGAGTGGATCTGTATGTATGTATATTTGTGTTGATATTCTTACGCAGATTCCATGGCCGATATGAATGTCCATGCTCCTGCTCTAACCATTTGATCAGATTTTCAAACTCTATTGACTGGCTCTGAATTCACCACAACAACAACATCAACAACAACAACAACACTGTCTTCACCACCACCACCTTCATTTCAACAAAGCATTACTTATTCTGGTCTAGCCAAGTGCGCTAAAGGTCAATATCATTTGTGTCATAACAGTTACTTTGTACATAATAAGCAGTGAATAAAATGTGGTTATTATGTGTCAGTGTATGATTTTTTTTTAATTCAAAATCTTCCAAACTTATCATACCTGACACTAACATTCTCCCTCATTGATTGAGGGGGAGCATAAGTATCGTTCCATTATCAGCATATATTAAACCTGACCACATTTTCTCCCATAGTTTCTAACTTATTTAAATCAATTGGGATCACAAATCTCAAATGGTTTGAAATTTTTGATCGGGGGAGAGAATGTGATTTGAATATGAAATCTGATAAAATGTGATGTTTTGGATCTAAATATAAGCTCTCCCATATGTGCTAAACTCTTTCGTACATCGATGCACATATTGAGGGGGAGCAAATGGTGTGTGATAGCAAAATGGATGTGGCATCTCATGTGAGCACGATTCAGACTTCACCAATGAATTGACGAAACAAAAACTGTCATTAATCGAAAGGACATGTCCTGGCCGGGTAATAATTTCAAGCTGGTCTAACCAGTGATGTAAGCGTGTCTCGAAGAGGATGTATCTAAGTAGAGTGTACCGTTTCGAGAAACTTTCTGTGGACTTGACCAGGCCGGGTAATAATTTCAAGCTAGTCTAACTAGTGATGTAAGCGTGTCTCGAATCAGTCATGTTCACTGAAAGTGGATCAATTCAAAAAGTGCGAACTCCACCCAACATGTGCAAATTTATAATAAAATCATCCGAGTACATGTTGAGGGGGATCATTTGAAAATTATAAAACTCTCAAACTGTTAGCAAAATGTGTTTCATAATCATAAACACTTTGAGAGATTTTTCAAGGATTTGGTTAATGGCAACATAGGATAGTCATGAAGTTATAAGGTGGCTAAGGTTAGGAAAACCGTCCTATGATCCGCCAGAGCCGGAGGGATCTACCCAGGGATAATACCGAATAGTTAGTATAAGAAAGTCCTTAGGTATGATTATGAAAAAAAGGAGTAATATGAGAAAGGAGAAAGAAGGGGTTGAAGAATTAAAAAGAAATGAAATGAGAAAGGGTGAAAATAAATAGCCCTCAAATTATTCAACCTTAGGGCAGAAACCGGGTTTAATCCATATGCTACTGGTTGTTACTAAGGTAACACCGGTATTGAAGACAAGACGTCATGGACCCAGTGACGCACTGCACTAAACCTTCTAACCACTCAAGTTCTCTTAAAAGGACTTGTTTCATTCTCACGGGGAACCCTACATAATCTATCGACTGCTCATTACGAGTTATGTTGATATTGAAACAGGAGACACTTCTCCAGTCTCCGACTACCAAAAATGCACTTATTGAGTCTAGAGCCAAGAGATGCATCAAAAGATCTCAATAGGAACACATGTTACTTCTACACTGGCTGTTCAACATTAAGAACACCAGGTGTAAACTTAAGAGTCCTATGCAGATCTTAGCAATCTGCCAGAACATTCATGAGAAAATTTACAAATGTAATTCTCAGTGATAGAATGGAAATTCCTGCCAGGGTCAACATCAAACAACCCTGAAAACAGGTCACTTCAGTAATTCCTTGTGGATTACGCTTAGTGGTCGCGGCGGTTTCAAACGGTCTACAGTCGTGGAGTGAACTCCAGCGACTCACCTAATCGTTGATGTACTTTGGTAGATCTTGTAAACCCTCTCGGGGGTTTCCAATTCAGGAACGGCCTTGGTAAGGATTAGAGAAAGTTTTCACACTATGCTGTTAACAATCTCAAAATCCAAACCTATAAGTGCCGGACATTTTATTGCTAACTGTCGTATGCAGGAATCCCTGGCGGTTGCAGCCGATTGCCAAAAAGATGCCGATCCGTCACCCCATGCTCACACTTCATCATCATAATTAAAGAAATCATGATATCTAAAAGACCTTCAACACTGCTTCCGCAACTCTGATGCTGAAAATCATGATCCAGAAAAGTGTGAGCATGTCGGTTCAAAGATCACAATATCACATGGAAACGATACTGCAAGAAGGTGACTTGAAGACGTACGTTGGATGATGACATCAAAGAGTTCTCAAAGATCATCCAAGGCAAAAGAATAGTCATCAAAAGACCACTGCTGAAAGTACAAAGTGTGCTGAACTTGAAGAATCAAAAGACTACTAGCTAGGAATTTACAGTCATGTAATAGAATGCTAGAATTCAAAGTGTATTTTTCGGGGTGACCTCCCTTAGGGGGAGATTGTTAGGAATATAAATATTCATATGAAGACTCGGTCACCCCGAGTATCTATTAGCATTAAATAGCTCGTAGGATTATTAGTATTATTAGTATTAGATTAGTTATATTAGTACTTGTGGAGTTGGGTCGGGTCTTTACCCACTGTCAGCTCACTCCACAGCCCACTAGGGGCAACTTAGCTAGTAGTATAAATACCCCTTCCTAAGTGTGGGAAGGGTTGGACCTTCTCATTATTCAATCTAATATCCTCTCTTTTCTCTCACAAGGTTCCCAACTTCTCTCTCTAGTTTTCTCTTCTAATTCGGCCTAAAACCATAAGATCCATACGTTCTATAATTTGATATAGCTTACACATATATAGCGCAACTAGGTTTAATTCATTCGTACCTAGATTGTTTATAGTTCTCAACCCCTCATTACCGTACCTTTAGGTCATTTGTAGAGTTACACCCTACCATCCCGTAGGAGAGACCTTAGTAACCGCACTTGCCGCCACACAAGTGACAACAACTTAAACACACTAAAACATTGAAATTAAAATCTGAAAGGAACTGAATTTAATACTTGAAACTAAGACATGGTTATTTAATCTAGGTTGTGTGTTGGTGCCGTGCACTCCCTAATTTCACAGCATTCACTGTTCAGACCATCAAAGGTGAGTTTATAGCCCCATTTTTTACTTATTCCTGTTTTTGGGGTGAGAAACATGCATAAACCAAATTTTGTGACTATTAATACTGTTATGCCAAAGTTATTGCGTAGTTAGCCTAAGTCCTGATATGTCCCCTACTGCCCGAATTTCATGAACCGTTAATTCCGGTCAGGAAGCGTGAATGTTATAAATAGATCTATTGGGAGTAACGTCCCCATTCGGTTTGACCGGATAGGCAAACGAGCGTATACCATATCAATGTACAAGTTTCTGGGATAAACACTTGCCAGGGCTTTTATGATTTACATGCTTCTAGAGCATGCAGACCTGTTAAAGCTTCGGTTGCATGAACTTAGAGCTAGCGTAACAAAACATTTATGTGAACAAATTCTATACTTTAAACTGTTGGTCCAACGATGATATATTTGTTAACTGAAACCTATGAACTCACCAACTTTTTGCTGACCTTTTTAGCATGTTTTTCTCAGGTATCTAGGTTGTGCAAAACGTGGCAAGGGACAGCAAGGCGGCAGATTTATACTTGACCAATGCGTTTTTAAATAATAATTAAGGCTTGTTTTTGAGGGACCAGTAACCTGTAAATGATTTTGAAATCAAATGATTGTTATATATATTAAATCATGATAAAGAGTACATCTTATGAAATGTGTAATTGGTTTCTCAATACCTTGTGTTATGATTTCCATTCCCGTAGCACCCCATGGTATTAATGCTTCCGCAAAGTCAGATTTTAGGGTTGTTACAGATTGGCATCAGATCCTAGGTTATAGAGAACTAGGTACATATAAACCCTAAACTATAACCACTTTTTCAAAAACAAGTCCCTATGATTGCCGCTTGCCTTACTTGCCATGTTGCTTGAGATTTATTTTGACTTGACTACATGTTATACTTTGTGACATACTAAGTGTTTGCCATGTTGTTTGAGATTTATTTTGACTTGACTGCGTGATATAACTGGTGACATACTAAGCATACTATGAGTACTATACATATATGTATATCCGTATACACTTGACCCACATTAGTTATTATTTTGAGATACTTACACACATATACCATTTTGTCACAGATTATGCCTTCCCACAACATCACCCAGACTTCACCAGGCTCAAGGAATTCCAACACACAGATACCTTAAGGTCACGGTAACCCTTGCACCGTTGAGCCTACACCACCATCACATAATCATACCATACCAGCTACCCAGACTACTCCTACTGCCCCTCGCCGTATTACACGCATAATCATACGCCCATCTACTAGACCATCACCTCACACTGCAAAGAGTACCCAAAACCCCGCCCATATCCTTCTAGTATCCCTATCCCGATATAGGTCCTTACGCTCACGGATAGACGCCCCTACTACCCCAACATCACCACCACCTATCTTACCACCGCACTCACCTACCCACTCACCCCCACGGCAGAGACTCAGGAGAAGCAATGACTCCTATTTAGCAGAGGGAATAGGACAGAATTTGGATGAGAGTACCCCTATCGAGGGTACAAGGGATGATGCCAACTCAGATTCGGGGATGGGACAGAGAGCAGCTGTGCCTCGAATCAGCACAGTACTAGAAGATGTGCCTAGTACTTTTGAGATTGGAGAGGGCTCAAAAAGAGCTCAGGATGAGATAGAGGTTAGCCCAGAGATACCACATCCCTCACTCCTAGTGGCATCACCAACAACTACAGAGACTGATACTATCTCCCAGATCCAAACCCAACTAGACTTACAGACCGATATACTGGGTCTCCATTCTGATTTATTTGATGAGTTGCATCCAGCTCATTTCGAGCAGTATGATAGGGATTTCAGTCGACTCTATGCTAGGACACACTCCAACAGCCGAGACCTTCTTGACTTAGGAGACAGATCAGGTAGGATTGAGCAGACACAGGTTGTAGCTCGAGAAGCAGCTCAGATGATGCACGGGAGAATGCTAATTCGAGAGGCTCAGGTTGCAGCATTATTAAGAGCGGATCAGGCACACCGTGATGAAAATCTAGCACTAAGGACCCACCTTATGGAAGTCGAGGCATAGCTTGCAGAGCATGCTTTTAGGTTCCGACACATGGATAGGACCAGGAGCCAGTCTTAGTTATGATTAGTAGCGACTTGTTTAGCTGAGTAGTTCTCAGTCAGTGTAGAACCTTATTAGTGAACTTGTAATTTTCAAGCCATGTAATCAACTCTTAATCTATAACAAGTTCATTTCGTTATATATTTCCATTATTAATTCAATCATTTTTCTCTTCACAAACTACCATGATGTTATAACTTTATCCCACCTTCCCAAAAATCTCCCAAATACCCTTAGACGAATGACAGCCTTGTTAAACTATAAACGATATTCCACTAATAACCTGAAAAAAAGAAAAAAAAAAAAACTTATGACCCTACTTAAAGATCACCAATCATTTCGTTATAAATCGCCCCAAATTACCTCATACCAAATCTCCCTACTACTCTCTCCAAAATAGCAAACTACATTTTAGACACCCCATAGAATTCTTTGAAGGAATACTTTTCGTTACCCCTCCCGCCAGAAAATATATCCCCGTTAACTAAATTCAACACCCTTTCCATCTAGCCTAACTCCTAGCCCAAATAATACACAAGAAACAGTGACCCCAAATTCTTACCGCAAGACAAATCATCTACCCCGCTCCGAGAAACCCAAAGGATTACATAGGATGGAAATTTGAGAATTAGGTAACCTTATTAGTAATAGCAAGAACAAATTCAACCTAGATACCATAAGAGGCTTACCTTACTCCTATTACGACTTGGTCCAATAGAAAACCTACACTTCTCAATCGTCGCTGATTAACGTCCCCTACTGTCTTTTCCCAATCCTGACTCCTTTCAGCATCAATCTGACCAAACCTTAAAACCAATAGTTATTAGGCACATTGTGACCTCGTAGACGACTAGAACGCATATTAATTATCGGACAAAAATGTTAAAGTACCATGACAATTATATTTAGACCCTTAAGTCTCTCTCCTGTACATGGTGCACTTGAACGAATGAATTAGTCGATTGCTAGTAGCAATCAACATGGTTCTACCAGGATAAAACTTTATGCATCAGATAATCCAGGTCTCGCTAAGCCGACAGATTGACTACTGGGAGTAGTCAACATCGTCCTTCTAAGACTAAAAGTTTAGAAATATGAGACATTACCCACCAAGACCCGGAAAATTTGATAGTATTCATAGTATATCCCAGGTACCATAATACTTTAACAAAAAAAAAAAAAAAAAAAAAAAAAAAAAAAAAAAAAAAAAAAAAAAAAAAAAAAAACTTCCAAGGTAGGAAACGTCCGTCTGTAAGACTTTAGCCACAAATAAGGAACCCCTTAACGGGAACGGACAGTAAGTAAAACATAAAATCCTTAAGAACCCAGAGAGCCCTTAGAATTAACTAGTAACCTAATAGAAACCCTAAGACCTCACGAATTGACCCGAACCTTTATCGTAAGATTTAAATTGTCTATCTTTTCACTGAACCCTTGGGATTACAAATTAGCAAGGAATTCTAGCAACTCGTTGTTGGACACCGGAAACAAACCTCGGAAAAACTAAGGAAACGTCATCACTCAGACTATAAGTAGCAGCACGACACGTTTTGGTAGAGTTCATTGAAATACGAATTATTACCTCTGGCCCTTAAGAACACCAGAGACACCTTAGGAGTTCAGACTGTGAGACTGATACATTTACTGTAAGACCTAAATCCTAAGCAAAAATCATCTAAGGACCATAAGATATTAAAGGAATTTTCAGACAGAACCCTCACTAGGAAACATATCTCAGACCAATATATTTATTTCGGACAATGGATTAAGTCGTTTAAGACAAGATGACTCTCGAACAAGAATTGAAGGGGGACATATATTTAAGACTATAAGTTTCGCTTGTTACTAGATTCTAAATTTTTCCCAGATAGACATTCAAAGTGAACCCTAGGATATTTGAAAGAACACGGACCTCATTTATATTTTCTTTCCAATAGTTTCCTTAGAAACCTGCCCATTCCTAAATGTGCTTTATCAATTGTGAAACACATATGACCTCCATTTAAGATCTCACCCATTTTCATCTTTTATGGTATAGATGAATCCGACAGGAAGGACAACCAATGCTATTCATGACCAACCTATTGCTGCCACTGCCCCAGCTAAGAATGGAGCAAACCTGCTCATCATAAACCCAGCCATGCTAGACATATTAGTTAATCATCGTGTGGTAGCAACCCTAGCCGCAACTAAGGCCCACAACATGACTGCTGAGGTCGGGAGCTCCAAAACTAAGGATGACAACAACCACAGTGACACTTATCAGGAGTTTCGAAAGGCCATGTCTAGAAGCCTCAATGGGACTGAAGGAACCATTACTTTGATAAGATGGATGGAACGGCTGGAAGCCATGTTCCAAGCATGTGGTTGTGCAAAGGAATATAGGGTAAAGTATGCTTCACTCACCTTTACTGATGGTGCTCAGGCTTGGTGGAATAACCACCTCAAGATCACAAGCATTGATGCTGCCTATGCAATGCTCTGGGAGAGTTTTAAGGAAATGGTACGTAGGTAGTACTGCACCTAGAGTGAAATCAAAAGAATGGAGGAGAGGTCTTGGAATCCAAAGGTGCAAAGGGACAGTGCAACTGCAAGCCGTCAAGGGAAAGCACCAATGAGCCCCGAGATGAGCCAGACAGAAGCTCGACTAAGGAAAAGGTATTTAGGAAGTTTATACCCGTTCCAAAGAGAGAACGACACTACCTCCAAGGCTGCTAAGCCCCAAGGACCTACAAGTGTGGGCCACAAGCCAATGGGATCCACAGCTAGGACAAATGCCGTGAGAGCATCTGAACTCAAGAGAAAATGGGAAGACCACTCCAAGGGTCAGGGAAGTATTAGTATCCCTGCTGCAGGCACTAGTATGAGTAAGGGATATGCTGGAAACCTGCCTAAGTGCAATGTGTGCCCGTTTCATCATCGTGAACCTTGTCCTATGTAGTTTGGAAATTGCGGAGGAATCGGCCATCGAACCAAGAACTGCTAGACTTTTGCTCATGAAATTGACGCCAAACTCACCACCGCAGTCTGCCTTGATTGTGGAATGATTGGAAACTATAGGACTGCTTGCCCTGGACCGAGAAGTAGAAGTGAGAGGGTCATTCAGAACCCGAATAGCATGATAAATGGACTTGCAGCTTGGAACTCTTTCTTCGCATGATGACATCCACCTCTAGGTTCCCTTAGGCCGTAATTTCCCGAATAATTGTACTTCTTAAGAGACATGTTATAATGGTATTTTGTACGAACCTCTCTGTAGTGAATTTCCTTGACTTTTGGGATTAAGATATTATGATGCCCCTTTTCTTACCCCCATCACTTTTGAGACTTGTTCAATTATTTTGTACACTTGTGATGACTTGTTGTGATTTCCAAACCAATAGAAACCAAATATCATAATAACTAAACCTAGCATCGCATCATCAGTCATTAACTAAGCATAGCCTGATCACCTATGTTTAGTTCAGGGAGGATCATGTCCTGATGGGAATAGTCATTGTAAGAGACTCCTGCACCTTAGAACTTTCAAGGCATATCTTGACCATTGAGTTACACCCGGCACTCACCGAGCCCTGAATTCACGTAGAGGTGTGAAAAGTATAGCCAGAGAACATTAGAACCTTCAAAACCCAAACCCCTTCGGGTATTTCTGAGTGAAAACCGAGGACGGTTTTCGTTCTTAAGACGGGGAGGATGTGACAAATAGTAAAATTTCCCTAATATTTATATGATTGACAATTCATTTTCTGTGACTAGGACACCTGACTAGACCATTATGTGATTATCACGAAAAACAAACCTGCACATATTGTCACCCGGAAATCTCACCAAAGAACAGTGAAGTAATCACATAATATAATTGACTCATTTTATTGTAGTAAGAACGGGAGGTTATACCAGTTTTACACAGACTGACACCACACGCAGACCAGAGATAAACCTGAGATTCAGGAATTCTAGTGAATACTTAAAAACTTAAATACATTCAAGAATTATAGAAACAACTCTAAAAATATAAACTCTCATATTTGTGTCGGTTCCGGGAAGGATCCAAATTTGACTCAGTTTAACAGGACGCGGGTGTAAAAATTCCACACTTAAACTAACTGCCCACTCAATACTTAAATTAAATCATATCCCCACCCACTCACACAAACCCCAAAACTAAAACCCTGCAAACCCTACATCTTTTGTTCGCCCCATCTATTCCCCATAAGCTCAACGAGCCATCTCCATCATCCACCATAATTTCTGCCATATCTTTTCACCTAGAAAAACCCATCTCCTTCAGAGGTATAGGGAACCACACGAGTCAATCTAGGAAAAATTCATTGAAATAGATATAGCACGAAAAAGGGAAGATTATATATCCCAAACCCGAAAGCCTTTATGGAGCTACTCTCCAAGATCCACCATAAATCTGCGCCTCCAAGGAGATGTCGAATCACAACTCACCCAAAAATACCACAAAAATCTGAGAAGTTCTCAAGGAAGGATAAGAGTAGAGGTTGTGATTCAATTTGGAGGTTGGGATAATCGGATTGGAGCAGTGGGTTTTCGGAGTGAAGATTCATTCGAGTGTTCATCCCTCAAAAATCATTGTAAGGTTTGATATTGATTCGGATTCGATTAGTTCTCCTTATTTTTTTTAGAACCATTCATGATAATTAATTAGAGGACGAATGAATGAATAAAGATAAGTATTGATTTGTAGTTTTCTGTCGAATTGATCCCCAGGAGTGGTGGTTATTGAGAAAAGTTATTATTGTTGTTGTCATTAGAGTGGCATAGGAATTTGGTTGATAGATTCAAGTTGTTAATACTCATGTTTGTTAAGTATTCGAAGCCACCAGGAGAAAAACCAGATTCAGGATTTGAACCTGGGAATGTTGTTGAATAGATTTAGGCTATTAGTCCCCATATTGTAGTTGAAAGCTCCTAGGAACCACAGGTTCATGGTTCGAACCTGGGATGTTATGGCTAGAATAGGAAGGCTAGGTTGAATGTTGAGTGTTGCTAAGTTATGGACGAAAGCTCATTGTGACCAACAATGGCCATAACCTAACCAATGACCACCAAAGCTAGGTGCAATGGTGGTCAGGATAGCCTGGGAAAAACACCTCACATAGAGGAGGATTAACTCGAATTCAGTAGCAACATTAGACGCAATCGTGTAAGTGATGCCTCAGTTCGAGCCTTGGAAGACTCACACGAACCTCAAACCAAAGCCTCAATCAAAAATAAAAATATGGTGCCTGAAATGAATCTGATGAGGCGAAAAGTGTACCGCTTTTAAGGGGTCATTTAAGCCCGAAATCGTATTTATTTGATCAAATATTGCCCTAAATCGTTCCTTTTGTCATTTTAGGTACTTTTGAGGAGAAATCTGGAAAAGGAGGCATTTTGGACGTTTTTGGAGCATTAAAGTGAAGAAAACGGCAAAGTCTCAAGAATCGGCTAAAAATTACTTTTGACGGCGTCAACATTAACTCCAGACGGCGTCATGCCTTGGCAAGAAAAGTTGGATGTGAAATTTACTCATGACGGGCCAGTGAGTTTGCATGAGAATTCTGACGGCGTCACGCTTTAACTAAATCAAGGGCGTCACGGCTTAAATCATAAGGGGACGGCGTCACGTTATAGGTCCGACGGCGTCAAGCCTTGATAAGCCAGAATGGATTTTTGAAGAGCTAAAGAGGGACGGCGTCAAGATGGTCATCCGGGAACCCTAAAAGCGGCGAGGTGACGGCGTCACAATGCATAAGGTGACGCCGTCAGATGTCAAAGTCTATATATAGTTTTCTAATTTTTTGTCATTAAAAGCGAGCTTAGTGTGTGGAATTTTGGGATAAAACCCTAAGACGATTTTAGCTACTTTTTCAGGGCTTCTTGCCTTGAGATCTTCCATGTTTCATTGAAAGATAAGTTATCAATTAATCATTCAATATGTCTATGTGTTGTTTGATTCTATCTTATGCTTGTCTTTTGTTTAACATGTTAGGCTAATTTTATCTTGTGTTTGCTTAGATCTAATGAAACCTAGCTATTGATTATTGGTTGTTAGTGTGTTATTAGTTGTATTGGATGATTGTTTATCTATGTTAGGCTTAAGAAAACTGGCTAACTTCCTATTCGGTAACTTGCTTGAACGTCTTAAGAAACATGAACCAAACGCGTACTAAAGGTTTTTATGGTTGTATTTAATGCACAAGCGAATTCTAGTGATCCCATGTTAGGAGCTTCCTAGCCGGCTCGACATAGGAGTGAAGTAGGAGCTTGTAGAGTTTGGGGAAGTAAGTACGCCACCCCACGAATGGTATTAAGGAATACACCCGTCATCCACGCGACTAATACACACTAATTAACCGGTAAAAGATAGTTAGGGAGTAAGGAAATTTAAGTAAACACATTTCTCTACACATAAGTTTCTCACCACTTTTCATTTTTGTTATTTTATTTTATTTGCATTTGTAGTAATTTGGGTTAGTTGACTAGCAACTAATTCCGCCCACTCCTTCAAAACCCGAGATTTTACTTGCTTTCATAAAATTACAAAAAACATAAAAAGAATCTTCCTCAACCCTTAGACCTAATTAGAGTAGCCTTTCACACCTAACGAACACTATTCCCTGTGGAGAACGATCAATCCCCCGTACTTACCACTACACTATACTACATCGGTCAGGTACACTGCCTGGTGGGGTTGTAAGCCTCTTGAGATCCCTCGAGAGGTAAAACCTGTTGTAAGGTTGCAAAACCCACGCATCAAGTTTTTGGCGCCGTTGCCGGGGAATAGTTATTGTTTAGGTTGAATTTTTATTTCTATTAGGTCTACTCACTAGATTCCTTTCTAGTGAGATTTTTATTTTATTTTTCTAGGTTTTCTTTAGTCTATCTTATTTCTTTGTGTGTTTGTTCGTAATTTCCATTGACTCTTCCGTTCACCATTATGGAGAACGCGAATCCACCATACTACCAACCACGTAATTCACCCACTCCATATGACATCTTGATGTTTAAACAACATAAAGATGAACCTCTCTATGATGCATGGACTCGTTTTAAATATTTACTCCAAAAAGTCCCTCATCATAACTTCGATTTTTGGTCCCTAACTCAATTCTTTTACAATCATGTCGACCGACAAGCCCAAAGGTACATTTACCATATTGCCGGCAGGGATATTAGGGAATTAAGTGCTGAGAAAGCATGGGAAGCTATTGAAGAGTGTGCCCAATATTATTATATTGTAGACAACCCAACAAACGTTAGTACAAGTCAATTGACCACAAAATTCGAGGATCATGAAACAAGTTTGTTTGGGGATGAATATGTTAGTGTTGAGATACCTAAGTGGTTGTCATGTAATGCCATAGTACAAAACAAACACATAGGTGACCTTGATGTGATGGAGGATTTAGCCAAACATGATCACATTGATCAAAAAGACCTAGGTTTTATGATCGATGATGATGAATCTCAAGAAACACATGATGAATCTTTTGGGCAATTTGAATATAGCAGTCATAATATTGAGGATGATCCTTATGATTCGGATATAGAAGTTAAGATGCCTAGAGAAGCACTTGAGATACTTGGGAAAATGTTAGGGTTGGATTATAATGAAACACATGTTGAGGATATAGGTGATCTTGATAAGATGGATGATAAAGTAGAAAATCCAAGCCCGCCAAATACCCCACAAGTCCTACCATCATTTGAGGCATACACACCGCCCGTGACTTATTCAGAAGAAGTAGAAGAGACTTTAGGAACCCCAATTGAGGTAGAACCCTTGGACCAAGCACCACTAGAGCATATAGGTTTGAATACTCATAATGATAACCTTACTCTTAGTTCTAGGGAAGTTCCTAGTTTTGATGAACCGGAGCCTAAACCAAAACCGTTACCTAATCTTCCATCCTTAGATGTGAATTTAGGAATTGAAAAAGGTCCCGATCCACCCATCAAACCATGTAGTCTGGGTAATGTTAAGATTAAGGTAGTAGACTCTAAGCCTTGTAGAGAGAAAGCTGACATAGGAGTGAACCATAACCTTTCATACTTACATCACCCATTCATGATTAATCACAAGAAACACTATGGGTTTAAACCGGGTTTATTAGGTCAAGATGGATTCCCAACTAGGAATCTCTCGAAGTTGTTAGAAGATGATCCCTTTTTAGGAGGAAACTCAAAATCACCCATTGACCAAAGTGAACTAGGCAAGGTTATGATGAAAGGAGCACACCCCTTTGAGCGTATAATTCATCCACCACTCTTTCCTCACGTGGCATACTCCTACCGAGCTGGTGTGTATCGCTACTATCACCCGCACTTAATCCTAAGTGTAGAAAAAACCTCTCCTTTATCCGTTAAATAAGGGTAGAGTCAGGCTCATGACTCGAACAAAAACAAGCGCTCTTGGGAGGCAGCCCATGCTTTATTTGCTTTGTGTGTTTATTTATTTGTTTGTTTGATTTTATTTGTTTCCGTATGTGTGTTTAAGTTTTATTATTATTGATTCATGTTCAAAACTAATTTGTGAAAATACTTTATCTTGTTTTTAACTTCGTCTTAACTACATATAAAGGTATTTTGCAAAAGATAAGTGTAAGGGAAATCTAAATCGGTTTGTTTAGAACACAAATGAACATGAATCGTAATAATAATAAATTAGCATACATATTCGTATTTGTTTGAGTCAAATGCTTGTATCGAGTCATAATGATGTTTTGCAGGATTTCCAGGAAGTAAGGTAAAGGTTTTTCCAGAAATTTTCCGGAAACTTAAAATGAAAATTTTTGTCAGGTCATTTCTGACGGCGTCAGGGGTTATAACCTGACGGCGTCAGATTTAATTTACAGAAATTTTTGAAATTTTTGTTTTTAAAAAGTTTTTATTAAAATCTCCAACTTATAATCTCCAGGAATCTGCAAAGTTATCATTCCACAAGCATTATATCCTTATATATAGATTTTATCCCGCCGATGTTATGCAGGTTTTAGTGTTTGTTTTCTCAGGTTCAACAGGTTATTTTGGACAAGGAAATGTTTTGAATCAAGCTTATGGCGATGCATTAGTCATGGAGCTTCAACATTCTCTTTGGAGGAAGATTTAACCGTGTAATCTCATTATCCAACGAGCGAATCAGGGGAGTATTTGATTTCATTCTTTTACTTTATTCTTTTACATCTTGTTATTTGAACATTGGGGACAATGTTCATCTTAAGTGTAAGGGGAGGGTAAAAGTACGATTTTAGAGAATACAATTGCGCTTGATTTTTGTTTGTTTGATGGTAGATGTGTAATAAAACTGAGAGAAATACTTGTTAAGGTAATTTTAGTGCCAAATTTAAAATTTTTTACAACATATAGGAGTGAAACTTTGATCCTAATAAGCGTCTCATGGATAGGAGTTATATGACTAGCACAAAAACCATACCACTAAAAAAATTTTCCACCCCCAAATATGTGAGGTTCGCCCCTAGAATTGGTAGGAAAAGCATTTATGCTATGATGTGTGTACCGGTAGCACTTAGATTCTAGAACTTGCGTTAGGACCATTCCGAGGCCACAAGTGAGACTACATTCGTGTAGTTAGGATTGACTACATGATAAGAGGCATTAGGATTAACCCATTGTTTTAAACCTGTGTTTTTGTTATAATTACTTTGGCTACATTGGTCAAGTAATTCTCCCACACCCTTTGCGTTGTACCCATTTTTGGTACACGATACCCCTAGTACACCCCTCAGAGCATATCTTTTTCGTTTCTAACTTTAAGCATTTTACTTAAAGGAAGAATTTGTTTACACCCCACTTAAATGTACACCCAAATCGCCTTAGCCTACCTTGTATGCACTCATTTTTAGTGCATTATTGTGACAACATTTGTTTAAACCCTTAGTTAATTATCTAGTTGATTACATGGTTGCTAAGTCGAGTCATATCCTTGTACATATTGTTTTGGGACGATTGGGACTCGTGGGTAAAGTACTAGTGTAATGGAGTAATGGGGAAGAACATCATTTATTACCCCCATATGTGCTAAATGTTTTAAAAGTACTCCAAGTTTTTCAATTATCTTAATTCGAGTCATTAGAATAGTTATTTGTAAAGTTATGTAAAAGTTCAAGTGTAAGGGGATGCAATGCCCCTATGATGTATTATTTTGGATGGTAGGGTAAAAGTGTATGCAAAAAAAAAAAAAAAAAAAAAAAAAAAAAAAAAAAAAAAAAAAAAAGTAGAAAAAAACATACGGACTACCATCCCGTTTCATTTTATGTTTATTTTATGTTTATGTTTTGTTATTTTGGTTTCTAGCTTAAGATCGAGTCTAGTCTTGGCTTAGCAACGTTGTATAGTACATGTGATTGATCAAGATTTTTAACTCGCCACCAGTAAAATATCCTTTATCCAACCAAACCGTGTTCTCCTTTTCCCTACACCTAACGTTATAACCCATTTAAAAGCCCTCTTTGATAGTTTATCTTAGGTGCTTACGCCTAGTGGAGGAGGTTTTCGATCCTTTCCCAAGCCTATGGTAATCTATTTGCTATGACAGGTAGTGAGAGATATTTTCCGTTTTCATTTATGAGATTTATTTTGATGACACTTGAGAGATGTGAGTATCTAAACACTACTTGTGAGGTGCTAGTATGTAATCTCCGTGCTTATTATGATTGAAGTGGAACGATTATTTGTTGTAATTACTTTTATGTTTGCATTAAATGACCCCTAACTTGTATTTTGATTAGAATTAAAGCGCATTTGCTTGAGGACAAGCAAATCTCAAGTGTAAGGGTATTTGATGAGGCGAAAAGTGTACCGCTTTTAAGGGGTCATTTAAGCCCGAAATCGTATTTATTTGATCAAATATTGCCCTAAATCGTTCCTTTTGTCATTTTAGGTACTTTTGAGGAGAAATCTGGAAAAGGAGGCATTTTGGACGTTTTTGGAGCATTAAAGTGAAGAAAACGGCAAAGTCTCAAGAATCGGCTAAAAATTACTTTTGACGGCGTCAACATTAACTCCAGACGGCGTCATGCCTTGGCAAGAAAAGTTGGATGTGAAATTTACTCATGACGGGCCAGTGAGTTTGCATGAGAATTCTGACGGCGTCACGCTTTAACTAAATCAAGGGCGTCACGGCTTAAATCATAAGGGGACGGCGTCACGTTATAGGTCCGACGGCGTCAAGCCTTGATAAGCCAGAATGGATTTTTGAAGAGCTAAAGAGGGACGGCGTCAAGATGGTCATCCGGGAACCCTAAAAGCGGCGAGGTGACGGCGTCACAATGCATAAGGTGACGCCGTCAGATGTCAAAGTCTATATATAGTTTTCTAATTTTTTGTCATTAAAAGCGAGCTTAGTGTGTGGAATTTTGGGATAAAACCCTAAGACGATTTTAGCTACTTTTTCAGGGCTTCTTGCCTTGAGATCTTCCATGTTTCATTGAAAGATAAGTTATCAATTAATCATTCAATATGTCTATGTGTTGTTTGATTCTATCTTATGCTTGTCTTTTGTTTAACATGTTAGGCTAATTTTATCTTGTGTTTGCTTAGATCTAATGAAACCTAGCTATTGATTATTGGTTGTTAGTGTGTTATTAGTTGTATTGGATGATTGTTTATCTATGTTAGGCTTAAGAAAACTGGCTAACTTCCTATTCGGTAACTTGCTTGAACGTCTTAAGAAACATGAACCAAACGCGTACTAAAGGTTTTTATGGTTGTATTTAATGCACAAGCGAATTCTAGTGATCCCATGTTAGGAGCTTCCTAGCCGGCTCGACATAGGAGTGAAGTAGGAGCTTGTAGAGTTTGGGGAAGTAAGTACGCCACCCCACGAATGGTATTAAGGAATACACCCGTCATCCACGCGACTAATACACACTAATTAACCGGTAAAAGATAGTTAGGGAGTAAGGAAATTTAAGTAAACACATTTCTCTACACATAAGTTTCTCACCACTTTTCATTTTTGTTATTTTATTTTATTTGCATTTGTAGTAATTTGGGTTAGTTGACTAGCAACTAATTCCGCCCACTCCTTCAAAACCCGAGATTTTACTTGCTTTCATAAAATTACAAAAAACATAAAAAGAATCTTCCTCAACCCTTAGACCTAATTAGAGTAGCCTTTCACACCTAACGAACACTATTCCCTGTGGAGAACGATCAATCCCCCGTACTTACCACTACACTATACTACATCGGTCAGGTACACTGCCTGGTGGGGTTGTAAGCCTCTTGAGATCCCTCGAGAGGTAAAACCTGTTGTAAGGTTGCAAAACCCACGCATCATGAATCCAATGAGGAGGATTAAAAGTCAAATAGGAGGCTAAGAACCTTGTGGGAAATACACCCAAGAAAACTAGCAAAAGTGTTAACAATTAGGAACCAAGAAATTAGGCTCATGTAAGGAACAATTCTTCCTCTTGTCGACCTATAAGTAAGTCAAGGACACCAAAACTTTGTTGCCACCTAGGTCCTCAAGGCACAAGGTCGAGTAGTACTTGACCCTAGCCAACAAATTGAGTAGTAAAAAGGCAAAGCCAAAGGCCATTCTCGGCTGAGGAATGAATGCCAGGCGAAACACACCAAGCTGTTGAGCTTGGGTGTTCTGTGTTCCCCCTTACTGGGATTACCAGACCAAAGATCCCTAGATTTTGAATTGAGTAGTACTCATCCGAGACTCCTACCAAGACACGGGTACCCCAAAGCCTTGTGATGACCGAGCTTTTATGGTCAAGGGATTTTTAGGAAAAACACAAGTCTCAAGTCTGTGAAGGCTTGAGACTATTAAGAATGTGTGTTGTGTTAGTATACCAGGCCAAGCCCACTAGTAAAACCCATGTAGAAAGCCCAACCTTGAGCCTAACAAACACCCTTTGATTCCATCCCATGAAGTGGGCCCGTGAACTCACCTTTCGGCCCACCAGTCTAGTATGCACAATATAAGATTTAGCCCAACACAACAAAGAACTTATCTTTTCCCCTCCTAGAACTCAATGGGCCGCAGCCTACTAAGGATTAAGGTGTAAAAATTCGGACTTATAATTATTGTGAAACTTGTCGCAAGCAAATGAAATGAACATGGGTCGTGCACTAAAATAATTTGTATCGACCCATATAAACAAGTGAAAACTCCTATAGCCGAAAAACAAAAACGAAATTTCATTTACATTAACATACAAGTACTTGAAAACTATAATAGCCGAAATGTAAGACTTGACAAAAAATGATTCAACATATAGGGTTATAAAAAGCTTATATAGCCGAGTACAAAGCGGAAATTTCATTTAAATACATGTACATAATTTGAATCGCCAAAATGTAAAACGTGACAGAAGTGATTAAAACACTTAGACTAGATACATATACATTGTTATACAAGTAATATTACATACACTTGGGAAAAATAAAGGTATATAAATGTTGACATACTCTCGTGTATTTAAAATATAGTACACAAACGAAAGCAACGACAAATCAAGTTCACGATAAGGGTAGGCTATAACACACATTGAAATATATATATATACATATATACATTAACACCTACATTCATTATTTTGAACACTAAAATGTGAGTCAAACTCAAGTAGGAAAAACTCGACGAAACATAAAAATTCTAAATTAATGTAGTATAAAAATAACTTCTAATGAGAATTTAGATGAATTAACCAAGTTATTAAAAGTTAACGATATATTCCATTTTTCAAATCATATAATTATTAGGTAATAAACATCACTAGTAATAACATGGGATATGATATCAAACTTAACTGGAACGAATTGGATGATATATATATTGTTCTAAATTAAAAATGTGTAGAATGAGTCTTGATAGATTATTACTAATAACGCAAACTCCAAATTTTAGTTGACCAAGCCTATTAAGAATTTACGATATATATAAATTTTTCAAACCATTTAACTAGCTAAGTGATAAACACAACAAACATTAAGTCATACTTTAAAATCAACGTAAACGGACATAACGAATAAATTACACAATTACAATATATGTATATACATATATAGCGCAACTAGGTTTAATTCATTCGTACCTAGATTGTTTATCGTTCCCAACCCCTCATTACCGTACCTTTAGGTCATTTGTAGAGTTACACCCCACCATCCCTTAGGCTCGACCTTAGAAACCGCACTTGCTGCCACACAAGTGACAACAACTTAAACACACTAAAACATTGAAATTAAAATCTGAAAGGAACTGAATTTAATACTTGAAACTAAGACATGGTTATTTAATCTAGGTTGCGTGTTCGTGCCGTGCACTCCCTAATTTCACAGCATTCACTGTTCAGACCATCAAAGGTGAGTTTATAGCCCTATTTTTTACTTATTCCTGTTTTTGGGGTGAGAAACATGCATAAACCAAATTTTGTGACTATTTATACTGTTATACCAAAGTTATTGCGCAGTTAGCCTAAGTCCTGATATGTCCCCTACTGCCCGAATTTCATGAACCGTTAATTCCGGTCAGGAAGCGTGAATGTTATAAACAGATCTATTGGGAGTAACGTCCCCGTTTGGTTTGACCGGATAGGCAAACGAGCGTATACTATATCAATGTACAAGTGTCTGGGATAAACACTTGCCAGGGCTTTTATGATTTACATGCTTCTAGAGCATGCAGACCTGTTAAAGCTTCGGTTGCATGAACTTAGAGCTAGCGTAATAAAACATTTATGTGAACAAATTCTATACTTTAAACTGTTGGTCCAACGATGATATATTTGTTAACTGAAACCTATGAACTCACCAGCTTTTTGCTGACCTTTTTAGCATGTTTTTCTCAGGTATCTAGGTTGTGCAAAACGTGGCAAGGGACAGCAAGGTGGCAGATTTATACTTGACCAATGCGTTTTTAAATAATAATTAAGGCTTGTTTTTGAGGGACCAGTAACCTGTAAATGATTTTGAAATCAAATGATTGTTATATATATTAAATCATGATAAAGAGTACATCTTATGAAATGTGTAATTGGTTTCTCGATACCTTGTGTTATGATTTTCATTCTCGTAGCACCCCATGGTATTAATGCTTCCGGAAAGTCAGATTTTGGGGGTGTTACAGAAAATGAGCACGAGTACTCTTCCCTTGTTCACATGCTGGACAAAGGTGATCTTTAGCATACCGGAATCTTGGAAGACCGTCGACTAACTTATGACGAGCAAGATCGGTCATTGTTTTGAAATTCAAGTGAGACAAACATTTATGCCATAGCTATGATCTTGTAGAGTGTGCCTTGGAGAGTAGACAAATTGGAGAAGAAGCGGTCATGTCTGACAAGGAAATGGTGTAAAGACTCGTTTCGCGTTTTCCTGTCATAAGGTCGTTTCCATGTAGGTCTCGAACAAAGCAGGTTTTCTCCCTAAATGCAACTTCCAAGTCACCATCACAAAACTGTCCAATGGAGATGAGGTTATGTCCAAGGCCTTCAATGTAGTATACACGGCTGATCTCGATGTTTTTGTTGACATAGTCCCCATAGCCCATGATAGCGGCAAAGTGGTCATTCCCGAATCTGACAGTTCCTATGAACTTTGCAACAAAGTTTACTAGAAGTTTTAGGTTGCCTGTCATGTGTCGGGAACACCCGCTATCAACAATCCAAAGTAGAATCAGAATCACCTGCATCACAAGAAGACAATGCAGATGGAGAGACGGTAATGGAGGAACCCGTTGGGTTAGTAGCACAATTTTTAAGCATCTTTGGTAACCAAGTAAAACTAGGTTTATGCTGTAGCCAACGTTGCTAAGTCCAACTAGATTCTGCTTTCTTCTTAGTAAATACACTAGGTGTTTGGATTATTCTAGTAGCAACTAAGGTCTTGTCTACGGTAGTCCTAGAAACTACATTTGGCGGTTTTCTAAAAATTGACTTAGCAGCAGTAGTGAGCCTAGAGGAAATGCCATTTGTACGTTTTTTATTACGAGACAAAAGGGACTTTGCAACACAATTTTTATGATTACCAGACAAAATACTTGTACGAAAAAACACACAATAAGCATCAGCAATAACATCATTCAGAACATTCATAGTCTTAGCATTTGTTACATCATAATTAGAATTACACGTTTTAAAGTTTGATTCTACTTTAGACATAACATTCTTTTTATTCAGATTCCTAGTGTGATCTTCTACTTCTTGATCTTTAGGTGAGCCGCTCTTAGGTTTTCAGATACTATTCTTCTTTTTGTTCTTTTTGGTCTTAGATTTGCTAACGGTAAGAGGGGTGCCTAGTCCTGTAGAAGTCAAAGCATGCACATTAGTGGTCTGTGGAGATGCTTTCTTAGGTGTCTCATCTACTCTATACATGCATGGTGCAATCACATTCTTTTGAACAAATTTCCCTTTTTCAAGTACTTTGATTTTCTCTTTCAACTCAGTGATGATGTGTTTTTGTTGTTGAATTTTAGAATCCAATTCTCGGTTTAATTGAACAGTGTCATTCCTGTTTTGGCAAACTTCATCAATGTCCTTTTCATACTCAGAAATTTGATGTTTTAAAACAGTATTTTCTTTTTCAATATTCTGAATTTTGGAAGCATGACTGTTTTGAAAGGACAATGATTCTTTTTGACTTTGTAATTTTAACTCAAAGTTAAGACTCTGAATCTGACACCATTGCAATTTGTGGTTGAGTTGGAAAATTTCTTTTGAAAATTTGTTTTCCACATCATCATTGACTTTTCGAAGTCTCTCATTTTCTCTTTTCAAATTATTAATCTCAAGTTTCAACATCTCAGTATCAACGGAATGATCATCAACAAGCATTTCATTACATGACATATAAATGGAATTCATAATCACAGATATAACATCAGAACATAGAACATTCTCCAAGAGTCGATCTGCTTCTTTTTGCAAAGCTTTGTTTTTACATTTTTGTTTTGAGATCGTTGTTTCTGTTGCTTCGAAAATGTTCATCATGGATGCAACCTCTGATTGAAGTTCCTGTTCCCAATGTGTAGCACAAAGTCGCAGGTGTTGAACGTGTGGCAAAAATTGCTTTTGAAAAACTTCTCTCTTTTCTTTTTCATAAGGAAAAAGAAAAGTAGAGACTTTTATCTCTGAATTTCGTTCAATTGCATGTTCCAAAAATTGTATGTCTTCCATAAATGTATTAAAGACTTATGCTACTGTGTTCACAGGGAAAACTTCAGAAGTTTCATTCATTTCTATTAAAGACCATGTTTGTTCTGATTTATCTTGTTGTGGTACGAAGGTGTCGCTAATATGAGGTACTCTTGAGTAGTCATATGGTTTATTAAATGTGACATTTCTCATTTTAGATCGACTCTCTTCGTCCTGTTCCATTTCCTCTTCACGATTATAAACAACAACACGCATGAAAGAGTCATCAAACAAATGTTCTGCACTGTATAACTTCGGATTTTCCTTGAGTGCTTTATGTAAAAAACTTGGTTTTTCATCCCCAATAGCAAAGCCATATCCTTGGGGATTTTGCTTAAGAGAAAATTTCTGAATGATGGTTACTGACTCACCAGTTTTATACACAATGTTTTGAAATTCTTTAAGTTTGCATTCCAACTCAACGATTTCCTCAAGATAGGAATCAACTCGTTTCCGTGATATTTTTCTGTGTTCAGAAAAATTATCTTGACAAGTTGACAACTCTGTTTTTGTTTTGGAAAGTTCAGAGTGTAGAATGTCAACTTGTTTTTGAAAATCTAATCTTTCTTGTTCCTTTTGTGAAATTAATTCATTTTTGGAAACGGTTAATTCACGTACCTGATGTGCTAACTCTTTTTCATTGACATAAGATTGTTGGAATGTAGCCTCAAAACTTTTTTCCCGTTTTTCTTTTGTTTCATAGTTTGAAAGTTGAAGTTTGTAGCACTTAAGATCCTTAGTCAACAATGCAACTTTTGCTTTTAAATTTCTATTAATTTCATTGCATCTATCAATTTGGGATTTCTGTGCATCTAACTGTGTTTGGGTGGTCAAGAGCAAGGTCATGAGCTCTGGATCTGGACCAAGCAAAAGATCATCTTGTTCAAGTTGATCATTATTATCATCATCAAGAGGATCATCAAATGTAACAACGGGGTTAATTTGATCTTCATCAAATGTAACTACGTTGTTTATTTGGTCATCGACTTGAGGTGACAAGAATGAGTCTTCTTGACTAACATGGTCTTTAGTTGATGCAGATGCAGAGGGTGATACAATTTCATGAATGAGACATTTAGAGTCAGGTACCTGAGACAAGCCATCAGTATCATAAACCAGGCCTGTTTCACCCATGTGCATCTCTTGCATATTAGCCATCAACATCACGGCTGCATTGGCTTCTAGATCTTCCATGTCATCATCCGAGTAAGCATTAGCCATGAAGTTGTGCTCCTTCTCTGTAAGAGTGCCCCCAGCTTCATCTTTGAGAGCAAGAAGAAGAGCTTCCTTGTGATATGCACTTCCTTTGGTCCTTGGTTTGAGGCAAGAATTGGCCAAGTGACCTTTCCCTCCACTGTTATAACATTTCACCATAGTGTTTGCAATCCCAGAATTCCCAGTATCAACAATGTCTGCCCTTCTTTGTGTATTACCAGTGTTGTTCCTACTGCTTCCAACTGAATTAAACCTCTGCCCAGATGAGTTCCCCATATAGCCACCTGAACCATATCTCCTAGAAGCTCTGTTTTGAATCTCAACTCTGCCATCATGAACAACTGCCTGATTACGAGTGTTAGATGAAGACCTAAGACGGTTGTTGGTTTTGTTTGAAAACTTGCTAAAGGCTCTAGCAATCAAAGCAAATCCTTTGTTCAACGAGTTGAAAGCATCGTCTTCATCACTGTTGACATTTGAGTAAAGCATAGATTTAGTGTTGTCAAATGGAACCAGTTGATTATCAGTTTGTTGTG
The DNA here is from genome assembly GCA_021014915.2 of Artemisia tridentata subsp. tridentata. Taxonomy (NCBI): domain Eukaryota; kingdom Viridiplantae; phylum Streptophyta; class Magnoliopsida; order Asterales; family Asteraceae; genus Artemisia; species Artemisia tridentata. The sequence continues at coordinate 207,920,483 of CP139503.1, forward strand.
GTGATGCTTCATAAGGAACAAGTTGGTTTGATGAAGTTTGTGAGGGATAAGCAGAATGATTTTGAACGAAACCCTGATTTGATGGTGGAGCAAAATGAGACTGAGCAATCAAAGCTAGTGAGTTTGGAGTTGATGATGTTGAATAACCTCCACGAGTTGCTCTGTCTTTATCAGCCTCTGATTGGTGATGCTTCAAGTAATCATACAACAACCCATATGAGGCATTGTGCAGATTCTTAGCTTGTCGAACATAAGTTACATATTTCTGCCAATCAGGTACTCCCTCCGTCCCGGTCAAAGTGTCTTAGTTTGAAAAACACAAAGTTTAAGGTAGATTGAATAATTGCATTCTTTGTTTATCAAATGACATTAATACCCTTAATATATCCAAAATACTCCATATCAATTACAGTATGTAAACAAATGTAGCCCAGTTGTACACTGACAACTTTTGTTCAAAGAATGACTCTTGATTTTCTTTTGGAGCCCTCATCTAAATATTCACCGGCAAACAATTTTTCACTTTTTGTTACATTAGCCATTGAATTTTTGGAGCCAAACCCACACCACATTTACCGCCAAATTTTTTTACTCATAAAATAGCCATTCAATTGTATACATAGCGTCAAGTTGATACTCCACATTTACCGCCAACTTCATCTTTACTGATGAAGTACTCCTATCCATTTCAATTTAGTCAAACCCATTTGCTTAATGTTAAAGTACTTTTTCAATAAAGTTAGCTTTTGTACTCGTATTCAATTTCTTTATATGGAATGGATAACCTTATCAACTTAAACACTAAACCCAACTTAACTGATTCTCAACGTCGAACCATATATGAAGCCTTATTGCAGAAAAGTATCGACGGGAAACTAAAATATGGATCGATAAGCGATGTGGCATCACAATACTCCATATCTACCCGCACCGTAAGTCGTATTTGGCATCAAGCTAGATTTCAAGTCCTCCATGGATATGTGGTCGATGTGTCTTCAAGGAAACCATTTGTAGTTAGACAAAAAAGGATACTCAATTTCGATCAAGTTTCACAAATACTACTAAGTCGTCGAACCAATATCCGATCAATTGCGAAAGGAATCAATGTTCCAAAATCAACAGTCCATAGAAGAATAAAAGAAGGTGAACTTCGACCACACACAAATGCTATTAAGCCGAGTTTGATAGAAGAGAATAAAAAAGCAAGGTTAGAATTTTGTTTATCTATGATTGCTCCATCTTTGTCTACATATACTCCTTCATTCTATGATATGTTTAACGTCGTTCACATTGATGAAAAATGGTTTTACATGTCTAAACCATCAAAACGTTACTACCTTGTACCCGATGAGGATGAGCCATTAAGAACATGTAAATCAAATTTTTTTATCACAAAAGTTATGTTACTAGCCGTTATTGCACGACCAATATTTGATACGTCGGGTAATGAAATTTTTTGGGGAAAGATAGGTATCTTTCCTTTCACAACACTTGAACCCGTAAAACGTTCAAGTAAGAATCATGTTGCGGGAACTTTGGAGACTAAGCCTATCTTATCGGTGACTAAAGAAGTAACGAGGTCATGGTTAATTGATAAAGTACTACCGGCTATTAGGGATAAATGGCCACAAGGTCATACGGGTCCAATTTTTATTCAACAAGACAATGCGAAGCCACATATTAATATTGACGATGAACAATTTATTCAAGAAGCATCTCGAGATGGGTTTGATATTCGACTCCGTTTTCAACCTCCAAATAGCCCGGATTTAAATGTGTTAGATCTCGGGTTTTTTCGCGCGATTTAGTCACTTTAAGAACAAGAGGTTTTGGGATCAATCGATGAATTGGTTCATGCAGTCCAAACCTCATTTGAAAAAATGTCATCACGTGAGCTTAACAATGTCTTTTTGACTCTACAAACATGCATGAAAGAAATCATGAAGGTACATGGTAGCAATCATTATCAATCACCACATATTGGTAAAGGTAAATTGGAACGTCAAGGAAAGATACCGTTGCAAATCGAATGTGATAGCAATTTAATTGATGAAGTGGTTTCACGTTTAGCTCAGTAGACAAATGAAAAAAAAAAGAAGAAGAAAACGATGAAGCAAAGGAAGTACGAGTACATGCATGTAAAGAAAAATTGAAGAAGGAAAATCTTGTCTTATTCTCTTTATGTATTCAAGTTAGTGTATCAAAATGCATGAACTCGTTCATAAGTAAAAGATGGAAGATTTTTTTGTCTTGTTCTCTTTTATTGTGTGGGTCCACTAATGTTGTTTATTTATGTTAGTTGTGTATGTTTAAGGGCAAACTTGGAAATTGGCTAGTAAATTTTAAAAGTGGACACTTGAAATGGGACAAATAAAAAAGGGAATGTGGACACTTATAATGGGATGGAGGGAGTACAAGACAACTTAGGAACTTAGTATTCACTGCAATCCTAGGTAGTATGATGTTGTGACGATCCAAGTCGTTGATGATATTGGTAAATCTATGGTAATAAGACTCTAAAGATTCCCCAGCTTCAATCATAAACATGGTGTATTCCAGATAGAGCTTAGATTCCATATCCTCTTGGTTTAACTCTGTTCCTTCCATGAGAAGATGAACATGTTCCCACATGTCCTTAGCAATCTTTTGTGCGTCAATACTTTGAAAGATAGGATTTGGAATTCCTTGAAGGATGTAAGACATTGCTAGTTCATTGGCTTCTTGTTGAAGTACTTGTTCTACCGTAAGCTGAGCAACAGGAACAGGAGTAACAGTTGCTTCTCTTGGAGGAATGGCATTAGGATCGCCATGAACCGTTGTGGTAGGTACTGGATATGGTCCTTCAATAATTACATTTTTCAAGTACTTTCCATGGGGTTTCTTGAGTTCAATAAACCGTAGAAATCGACTTGACCACTGCACGTAATTACCCGGAGTTAGCATTGGAGGTGTATCTAAAGATCCGGCCTCGTGTCTTGATTGTTGACTGCTAATTGCTTCACACATTTGGTCAAACCAGTGAGGTTGTTTAGGTGGAAGTTGGTAAGTCTGCATCGGTTGTTGTGGATATTGTTGTTGTTGAGGGACTTGTTGATGAGGGAAAAACTGATGTTGTTGCATGAAAACTTGTTGTTGAAGATATTGTGGTTGTTGATGATATTGTTGTTGCTGATGATACTGTTGTTGATTGTAGAAATAATTGTAGTTTGGTGGTTGAGACATCTTGAAACAGTAACTTGTGGATGTTGGATCTTTTAGGATAACGAAGGTTGTTGATGAAGATTAAGTTTGTAAGTAGAAGATTTGAAGAAAAAAAATCCAAAGTCGAAGAATAATTGCCCTTGCTCGAAACCTTACTCGAAAGATTGAACCTTACTCGGAGAAATTTCCTAGCTCGAAGAATGTGATCCTAAGTCGAAGAAATATCCTCTTCTTACTCGAAGAGTTGTTGCTCGGAGAATACACTTCTTACTCGAAGTTTCATTGCTCGGAGAATACACTTCTTACTTGAAGTTTTGTTGCTCGGAGAATATACTTCTTACTCGAAGTTTTGTTGCTCGGAGAATACACTTCTTACTCGAAGTTTAGTAGCTCGGAGAATATACTTCTTACTTGAAGTTTGTTAATCAAAACTGCTTACTCGGAAATTTCTTCTAACTCGAAGAGTAACGTTGCTCGAAGGATAGTTCTAACTCGAACTATAACTCGAAGGATCAATGCTAACTAACTCCTAACTCGGAGAATTGAAGGTTACTCGAAGGCTAACTCGAAATTCTACCTTGAAGAATCTTCTAACTCGAAGATATTCAAGGTCTTGCTCGAAAAATTATCTCCTAACTCGGAGAAATTCACTCCTAACTCGGAGGAATTCACTCGTAACTCGGTGAACAGTAATGAAATAATATCATACTATAAACTTGTAAATTATTCATTTTAGTTGTGAAAGAGTCCAACCATCTAAAAGTTGTTAATGCATCATAATTTTAGAAAGTCACATCTGAAACTGAGATGGAGGTTTTCTAAGATAGATAACAAGTAGAGCTGGTGAACTTTCCTATTACAACCCACTTTCCATTAAAAACTATAACACAACTCAAATTATTGAGCAAACAAATGGCTTGTTTCAAATTTAGCCTAAAGTTAAATTATCTGTATAGAAGTATAGAAGTTTATTTACAAAGGAGGTGTTTCGCATATTTAAGAGGTGATTATACAAACATCAGTATCACATAAACAGCAAAATAGGCTGCAGAAAACAATATTGTTTAAAACACAAAGTTGTAACTAAGAAATTGGGCCGTTTACTTTCAACTTAATGTCCTGTTTGGTAACAAAACTGGCTGGAAACAGGAAACTTTGGTGTTTCTTTTTAACTTATTGCAAAAGAGAATCCTTAATGTGGAAGGGGGCAATTAAGCATACTGTTTCTATTCAGGACGTCTTAATACGATTTTTTCCCCGAACTAGTGTAGGTGGAAAAAATAAATTCGAAAAATTTAGAAAACTTCGAAAAAATTTATAAAAATTCAAAAAAAATTTAAAAATTCGAAAAATTTATAAAAATTCGAAAAATTTATGAAAATTCGAAAAAATTTATAAAAATTTTAAAAAAATTCAAAAAATTTTAAAAATACAAAAAATTTATAAAAATTGAAAAAATTTATAAAAATTCAAAAAATTTATAAAAATTCAAAAAAATTTATAAAAATTCGAAAAATTGATAAAAAATCAAAAAATTCGAAAATTTTATAAAAAATTTATAAAAATTCAAAAAATTTATAAAAATTCGAAAAATTGATAAAAAATCAAAAAATTTGAAAATTTTATAAAAAATTTATAAAAATTCAAAAAATTTATAAAAATTCAAAAAATTCGAAAATTTTATAAAAATTTATAAAAATTCAAAAAAACTTATAAAAAATTTGAATTTATTAAATTTTTTTTTGAATTTTTATAATTTTTTTTGAATTTTTAAAAAATTATAAATTTTTACAAATTTTTTGAATTTTTAAAAAATTATAAATTTTTATAAATTTTTTGAATTTTTTAAAAATTTTTATAATTTTTTATAAAATTTTCGAATTTTTTGAATTTTTATAATTTTTTTGAATTTTTAAAAAATTATAAATTTTAAAAAAATTATAAATTTTTATAAATTTTTTGAATTCTTTAAAAATTTTAATAAGTTTTTTCGAATTTTTATAATTTTTTATAAAATTTTCGAATTTTTTGAATTTTTATAAATTTTTTGAATTTTTAAAAATTTTCGAATTTTTTTAAAATTTTTATAAATTTTTTCGAATTTTCATAAATTTTTTTCCACCTACACTAGTTCGGGAAAAAACTCGTATTAAGATGGTCAATTAAGCATAAAAAAGAAACAACATATATCCACACAGGACCTAACTAGAAACAGTACACATATATCCACACAGGACCTAACTAGAAACAGGAAAAAAAAGAAACAGCCCCTAAGAAATTACTCCATGAGTATTATTGTATGTTGTACTGAAAGTTATGAATCAAATTGGGATCAGTGGACGGGAACAGGATTTTCAGGCCAGTATCAGACTATGCCGAGGACCTGTCTTGGTGTTAAGTGCCAATGAGCGAGGTGTGGCGAGTTTGTATAGAGTAGAGAACACTTAAAACAAGAATTATAGTGACATCATTGATACAATAAAAATTATATTATCAATGACAATATAAATACAAACTTACAAGCTCAGTTAAGCATAATATTAAACAAAGTTTCGTGTAACTTCAGCATTTTCATAAACTTACCATATTTTGAAAAGGAATATAAGTATAATTTGTGCCCTTAAGTTTAGCTTGGGGCCTTAGACGATGATGATAATATCGATCCAGCTTCTTTTACCAAACTCATTTCAGCCATTCGTTTTGATAAGTTCCCATGCTCGATTAAATTATTCGTGATCACTTGATACAAAGTTTTGTCCTTATTACCCTCATGGAAACAACATCTAGCCTTGGCATCGGTCACTAATCGCTTCCATATCGGGCTGCTACGCATCAATGTGTCTCCATTTCCCAGTATCCACAAGCAATGCCTTACAAAACATTGAAAGATTAAAACATTTATTCAAATAACTCACCACACATTATCTGAAAGTTTTATAAAGGTGATAAAATAGGAAAGTTATGTGGGTTGGGTAATGGGTTGAAGTTGGTCATACATGTTATTTTTTGTACGGACGGGTTGGGTAGACCTGAAGCACGATTTATCCAGAGTTTTATTTATTATTAGATAAATAGCGTGCAATATAGGATCATGAAAAATTAATGTTTCAGGAATATTTTACCTCTTTGACTAAAAACTTATAAGTTGTTATATGCATTATAAATACACTTTGAGGGACTTGCAAACCCGTTTGACCCATTTTAGTAGTTTCATTTTTAGCTACCATATTTGGTTCTACACATATGACCCGTTAAAAATAAGCTGTAAGTTACCTTGCCCGGGTAAGAGCAACATTCGCTCTTTGAGGTGTTGAAAGAAAACCAATTGACCCATTCCCTTTTCCCGTCACAGTTGAGATGATTATCACATCCTCTTCACAACCTTGAAATCCATCAACTGTTCTAACATTTACAGAAAATTTACTTTCTACTGCCTCTCTGGTTCCATAACGGTCCCCAAGTTTTCCTTGTATTGCCAAAACTTGAGCCTTGTACGGCGTTATACATCCCACACTAATCTTTTGGTTTGTCGTGATAGATACTGTGTATAATAGTAGCTCGATGAAAGTTAAAACATGAAGTAGTTTACAAAAAGTAGCTATAAAAATTATACCTTTATGTAGTTTTGTAACTAACTCGATGACCACCGCTACTTCGACCATGTTTTTCTTGCTTTTAGTTTCGTCAAATTCAACTTTCCCCTGGGATAAATGAATGAAGGAGTACTGTCCAAACATTTTCCCTTCAAGAAATTGATTTTCGTAGCTTCTCTTTTTAACATTAGGACCATCAAGTATCTTCTTGTTATAGAACTCTTTGTTTGGAAACAAGCTTATCATCGGATGCATTCTGTATTGGATATTTAGTAGGTGTGTCGTGTGTTTTAGCATCACCAATCGTTGAAATAAACTCCTTCCAAACTCCGCCTTCTTACATATCTACAACAACTCTAGCATGAGACTTCTTTTCATACTAATATGACAGATGGTGAAATAAATATAATTATAAAGAATGCATTTACCTCGCTTTGAACTGTTGCAGGGAGTTGCTTCTCGTCTCCAATGAGTATAACATCACGAAGACCAGCGAGTTGCAACGGGATAAGAGATTCACATTCTTTTAGTTGAGCAGCTTCATCAATTACTAACAATTCAATATTCGTCTTTAGGGTATGTAATCTGATTGAGCTTGAGACAGTGCAGAAGATCAAACAAGCCTTTTCCAAGAAAAAGTTTCCGATTGCTTGCTCATCTCTGAACTTAGGGAAGGAAACCGTTTGACAAAGGACTTGGTAAAGTACTCGAAGGAACTCCTTCCTCATCACTTGAATCTTGGTCAAAGTCATTTTTTTTTTTTTAGAACTGTCAACACCTTGGAGGATGTTTCGAATCCCATCCTTTCCAGGAACCAAAGTTCTAATGGATTGAATCAAGCTGATGACTTTCATCATTTTCTTTGCTAGCTTTAATGTAACGAAAGAAGTCGGCATATGTGTGTACAAGTTTCTAACCGCAGTTGTCAGATTTTCTTCAAGAACATTGAATCTTTTCGTGATAAACTCTGAGAAAGATTTTATCATTCGCTTCTCGTTATTTCTATTTTCATCATTCTCCTTTTTTTCTGCGTTCAAGTATGAATCATATTCATCTTTGGGGTATTTTAGTAAATGTATCATTGATTCTGCATTGCTTCTCCAACCATAAGTGGGAGATAAACAGCTAGCAAGAACAGATATACGATGTTCAAGAAACACTTGATTGAGTTCGTGGGAACCATCAATCTTCATTCGCTTATTATTTCCACATACAACTATATCTCCAAAACCATAAGTACCATTGTCAAGTGCATTTCTTACAAGACTGACTAAACGTGCTGCAACTTCTTTGACCGCACTATTTGTAGGGGCACAAGTCAGTGTGCGACATCTCATTTTCCAAAGAGCGAATAGAAGACAACCAACCGTCTTTGTTTTTCCCGTCCCTGGTGGGCCCCATATGAGGTTTACAGACTCCTGATGACGACATTCTCTTGCAGTAATGCAACTCAATACCGCTCTCTTTTGCGATGCATTGAGATTTAAGGTGCTCATGACTTCTTTCAAGTCTGATGAATTAGTATCTTTATTGCAGCAATGTGAACATCTTTCAGTACCCTGAATTGATAAAGCTATGCTTAGTCTCATTTGAAATAAAAATTATAATAAGGGAATCTTAACTTTTTTGTACCTTGGAGTCACTATGGAGCACTTTATTGATGACTTCCATATTCTTCCCATCCAATCTAGAGTGCAAAGCTTTCCAGATTCGGATGTTCGTTGTCATGTTCATAAGATGAACTGCAAAAAACATAAGTTTCCCACCTTTGTTCGATTCTTTCCTAGAAAACAAAATGGGATTTGAGGATATAATTTTGATTTCTACATCCACCCGTTGGACCAGAGCAATGACATATGGACTTTCATTTGCCCTACTGAGATCATGAGCGAATCTTGGTTTGCCATACGTCAACGCAATGAGATCTCCCACCTCTGGCTCATAATTTTCATTTCTGCTCGTCGTCTTTAAATCCATGCTATAAAAGTAGTATTTTGAAGACCTGTTATCTTTTATTATTCTCGATACATTGAGGATCTCACGAGTAGATGCACGTGATATTAGTTCCATTGTGGACAGCAACTCAGCATGTGTTTCCTCAAGTAATGGGTCGATGAACGACTTGGTGTAATCAGCAGTTGACGAAAATGTTTCGGGGATTCTTCTCACCTATTCATAAATTTGTTTAAAAAAAAAAAAAACATAAATAAATCAAGGCACGTTTTGATCAACTGATAAGCTATATATGAATATGAAACAACTAACCTTGTCCCTGTACAAATTTTTGTTAAGTACATCATCAACTGACCAAGAAAACACCACATCGATCAATTCTAAATCCTTTGTTTCAGGTTTTCTCGAGCTAAAAGACGTTGTTGCCATTTGGTCGACAGAACTCCTGCCTATGATTTCGAAAACAGACAAGTCTTGAAATAACAAGTTATATTTGTGATTGGATGATCTCACTTTCTTAATACTAACTAGCAATAGCAATGGTGATTCAGCCTTATATTTTCAAAAGTGCTAAAGAATAATTATTAAAGGGTCGTCGGGTACAATGTAATGCATAAAAAACACAAAAGCAAAATGGTGATGTTAAGGAAAGAAAAGATACCAAGTTGACCCCAAGTCAATAACATAAAGATTATTTAATCTACTTTCCAAAGAGCAACAATTTCTTCGAAACTATCAGTCTCATGTTTGCTTGCTACCTACGTAAAGTATACAAACTCCATTTTAATACTATACATATGAAGTACTAGTATGTGTTAGCGTAGTTTTTGTATGGGCTTAGCCCGATCTTTGTTTGTAGCCATATTGTGGCCCATGTGTACTTGTTATATATTCTCTCGTTGTAAAACAACATTATGGGCAAGGAATTACAGAAGTTGCCCATAATGTTTTACAACGAGAGAATATATAATAAGCACACATGGGCCACAATATGGCTACAAACAAAGATCGGGCAAAGCCCATACAAAAACTATGATTAGTATAGCTCAAGGTCTTTTTTTCGTATATGTATTGAAAGGAGAATTCACACAACTGACAATATGCCCATTCTCACACAACCATAACATTTGTACTTACGTCCCTTGAACCCACAAACTCATTTTTTAGGACATGTTAGAAGACTACGCCCTTGGGATTATATATAATAATTGATGTGTTAATGAATGACAGGTCAAATTACAATTCTAATATGATATCTAAAACTGATCCTCCCTTACAATCTCTAAACCCAAGTCCTACTCTCCCTACAATCTCACGTCTCATATATCTTTTTTGTTTTTCACATCCCTATAAATTTCTTTTGTTTCTTTCACATCTCTTAAGCACCAAAACTTCTGGCGACTAAAAAAAAAAAAAAAAAAAACAAGTAAAGAATCATATCCGTTCTATACAGGGCAATAACTATACAAATTCTTCAAAGATAATTCAACGTAACAACAACAATTGGCACCATGGTATATAATTCTACAAATTCCTTAAGCGGTATATGGGGACATGCCGTACAATGCAATAATTCAATTACACAACAACAAATGTGGGTTCCACCTGGATTAATTCAAATACGAACTCAGCCTTTTATATTATTTGGAAATGTGGCTCAACAACAACCACCAACTCAGTGAAACGTGCTTATTCTAGAATTCACAATGAAATGAAGAATAAGTTTCAACGGCAACAAACTATTAGGAATCTATAGAAGAGAAACAAGATTCGAAATGATTTGTTATGGATTAATGTGTTGTTATTGAAACATTTACAGACGATTTAGAAAGGAAATGAGTTTACAATTCAGAATGGTAAATGAATTACAAGTATAAACAGTGGCGGAACCAGGAGCCGAGATCAGGGGTAGCGAACTACGAAAATTTGTTTAGGGGTAGCGAAAATTTGTTTCAGGGGTCGCGAAATCGCGAAAAAATGGCTAAAAATTGCCAAAAATGCCAAAAATCGCCAAAAATCCCACTACCGGATAAAAGTTCAGGGGTAGCGACCGCTACCCCTCGGCTCTATGTAGTTCCGCCCCTGAGTATAAATGAGTATTTAAGTAAGTTTTGGGCGTAACTAACTTTCCCGCCCAAAACCAATGTAACTAAATTTTGACTTTCATTGACTTTTGTTGAATCTTGCTTTGAGCTTGTATAACCTCCATCCCTCTTGAAAGCTTAAATGTCCTCAAGAAACAACATCAAAGTTTGGGAATCTTGCAATCGGATCAGCATAAACCTCTCATGTAGCTTTTTCCACAGGCCTATTAGTCCACCGAGTCAACACATACATCACTAGTTTTTTGTGCATTTTTCCCAAACGCCTATCTAAAATGGTCAAAGGTCTGTATGCCAAGAGTCCATCCTCTCTTAATTGAGGCAAACTTCCCATATGCTGCTCTTTTCCATGGCATTTCTTAAGTTGTGAGATGTGAAACATTGGATGATTTTGACTGTGACTTGGTAATTGCAGTTTGTAAGCTACTTCTCCAATCCTTTCTTCAATCATAAAAGGACCATAGTATTTAGAAGATAACTAGTGTTGTTGACCTTGTCTAACAGACACTTGCCTATGTGGTTGTAGCTTAAAATAGACCCAATTTCCCACCTCAAATTGTTTGTCTGTCGTAAGCTTATTGTCCTAAGCTTATTGACTTGACTTTGCATCTTGTCTTGATCGCTCTTAAGATGAAATTTAAGCATACTGATAGCCTCTTCCCTTTCCTGTAGAGTTGTATCCACATTCTTAACTCTGCTCTCATCAGGAACATAAGGAATATGAATAGGGGTGTTTGGTAGTAGATAACTTCATAAGGAGTAGTGTTAATGGCAGTGTAGAAATTGGTGTTGTACCAAAACTCAGCTAATGGTAACCACTTCACCCAATCTTTTGGCTTTTCCTCACATATACACCTCAAATGGCAACCCAAACACCTATTCACTACTTCTTTTTACACCCCGTGCCCGCTTAGACCAAAAACTTAAACTTTTACGTGGAAATACTTGAACTAAAACGGACATCTGGTCACTCTTTGGCCCATTTATAAAAATCTATAAACTTTCAGACTTTGAGACTAATTTTAAATGAAACTACACACAATTACCTTCAAAACGATAGGTGGCACGACCTGTGACGACTTACGGATTAAAAGATATGATTTTTCGAAGTTTGCCAAAAATGTGACAGCGGCCTCTATCCGATCGGATCGCCAGCCATCCGATCGGATGGATGGTTCTGATAAGATTTTGGATTTTCAAAATCCCCGGCCGAAACTCCAACCTCCCGGACTCGAAACCTAACCAAACTTTCCAGATTTCATTACTATATCTATGGGCTCATTTTCATATAAAAACATTTACCATTTGACTCTCGGAAAACGTACTTCCACAATCACGGGTTTTACACCAAAAACCCGTTTTGACCCATTTCATGACATATGCTGCATACGACTTCCATAACACCTCAAACTTGACCAAAATCATATATTAAACATATCAAACATGTTTCCATACATACTTGGCCCATGAACAACCCAAAATGGGTACTTTTACGCATTAGCCAAACACCCCCTTAACTTAACCCATAAACACATAAAACATACTTTAACATACCAAATGACTACCAAATCGTTATACAACTCTTGGCATACAATATACCACTTGACTACACTTTATAAAACATTACTTGACTCACGGGGGTACAACTTTGCTCATGAGCTCGGTATACTACCTAAGCTCCTAACTAAGCACTACCTTTAATCTTGCTAATCCAATTCCTTAATCCACATATCCAAGCCTTCCACATAAACATGCCAACCTACAAAATGGTTAGACAACTAAACCGTAAGCACAAAGGCTTAGTAAGTAAAACGACTATAACATATAAATTTTACTTCAAACCATATAATGCATCATATACATAAAACACTTACATCATGGCTTACTACTTAAATCTCAACTAGCACATAACATCAACATATCCATAGCATCATCTCATCACATAAGCCATAAACATGGCATCACATAGGCATAACCCAAGTTCATCTTCTCAACATAAACATACATAACACATAATGATAGAAATCCATATAACTTATGCTATCATCATTTTACTTACCTTAGCTCCAAGCTAAGCATATCAGGCCTCATCCTCAACCTTATCATCATCATCAACATCATCATAATCACCATAACACCCTAGGTCAATAATCATCATAAACACTTAATAATACATAATCAATAACATAATCAAGGGTTAACAAAACCCATTAAACATACTCATCTATCTTTCTTCATCATCATATGATCATATCTTGATCATATGATGAAAACCCACTTAACTCTTAATCTAAAGCTTCATTAACAACTAGAATGGGAAGTACTTACTTGAGATGATCATTACCAAGGATAGCCATAAACATTAAGACTTGATCATCTTCTTTCTTAAAGCATCAAAGCACTTCTTCCCTCTCTTTTCTCTCTATAGAACCGGACTTCTCAAAGTCCCAAGAATAATAGAGAAATGTCTAGAATTAGCTAGATATATCTAGTTAGGTGGCACTTTGGGCTAATGACAAGAATGGCCCCTCAAGTCTCTTTCCTTCTATTTTAGCCAGAACTAGCTTTATAATATAATTGATACTTGGCAACTTAGGCCCCTTTAGTTACACATCATATTACATAACTATATTAGTCATGCTTTTACTATTACTTGACCATCGGGTTTGACTAAAACATGACATTCGTTGACTGGCCAATCATATAAAGCCATAATCTATTTTCATCTAGGGTGGGGTCCCAATCCCCGGGAAACGGGTCTAACAATTCTACCCCCTTATTTAGATTTCGTCCCCGAAATCTCTCGTCTAAAACTATCCTAAAACTAAATTCACGACATATACATGTCCTTATTCTCATGCCCTCTAATCCACAACCTTGCAACGATCTAAATGATCGTGCAAATTCTAACTTACTATACATAAACATAACTCATAATCCACTAAAATCAACTTTCTCATCACAAGCTTATCTAAAATTTCCCGCAATTGGCGACTTGTCACATGGAAAATTTTACTATTTTGACTTTATATAAGTCAAACTTCATCACTATAAACACGACATACGCCCATACACTAACAAGACATAACATCTTATGCCGGCCAAATTCGCATTTAACATAACACTAACACATAACTATACCCAAAACCGGCAACTTATTTCAATAATCTACAAAGTACTATACAAACGGCACCTTCAAAAATCTATCACACACACCACTTACGTAATCTTTCTTATCAAATTATGAAAATACTCACAATTTAACTTATCAACTTAATGCACAATTCATTTTAGACGTCTATCTTAAGGTTTCACACATGACCTTTACGCCGCTATAAGTTTTATTCGTATTTATCTTTTCTTATGACGTCTAACCGGTTTTAGTTTTCACTATCTCATATCACTATCCGTACTCATGTCATATCGGCTACACATAAGCCCACTCCTTTGTAACTCTTCATTTACATAAAAAGGTGTCCCGATCTATGTAAATCAAGAAATACAAATTCATGGTTCGGTGATTTACAACTTCTTTATTCAAATGAAAAGGCGTCCCAATCCATTTAAATAAAGAAACCATAAACCATCCTACTTACATACATCCGACATAACACTCGTACTTACTTTCTTTCCATCTTTTCTAGCCTTGGATCCAATCTCACTAACTTTCCATCCCTGCCATAAAGGAAAGCTAACCACCATGCCATAAAGGAAAGCTAAACATCCATACCGCGAAGGCAAGCTAGGCCATCTCAAAGGATGCCAAACACATGCCATAAAGGCAAGCTAACAACCATGCCATAAAGGCAAGCTAAACATCCATGCCCTGAAGGCAAGCTGGGCTATCCCGAAGGATACCATACTATAACACATGGCCATCTCGAAGGATACCACCTTTAACATTCATCCCGAAGGATCTTTATCACATGCCAAGGATGTAGGCAAACCATGCCGGTGAAGGCAAGCTATACAATAATGCCATGAAGGCAAACTATACATCATGCCAAAAAGGCAAGCTAGGCCATCCCAAAGGATGCCAAAACTAGAGCATTGGATCCAAGCTATATCTGTCTTATCATCTTTACTCATTTTATCTTTCATGCACTTCCATCATTAGGTACATACTATCATTTATTAAATTTTCATTGCCTTACGCAATCTCAACATTCACTATCACGCTTACTATCATCTAGACAAGTTTCTATATAACACTTGTCGATTTATTATCTTTGCATTCTCACAATGCAACTTATCTTTCATTCGTCAACCCCAAGTTGACTCACACACTTACTACGTGCCATCTTTATTTTAGACAATTTATATGTAATGCTTATCCATTACAACTTACACATTTCTACGTGTTCTTACAACACACTTTTACTATTACCCTTCAACCCTTGTTGACCATATTCTCAACTCATACTATCACTTCATTTAGTCTATCCAACTCACACACATATAAACCTTACATAGGTTTATTCTGCAACACTTTCATTAATTTCATTCTTACATATTCAAATATATTAACATGATCACATTCATGTTTTACAACTCTTTCTAGTATTCTTCAAGTCACTTATGACTTCTAGCGCTATCTATATCTCATTCATCGCTTCTACTCATTTATTACTAACACAATTTAGTTTTCATGTTTTATATACACATGACTTCATCATGCTTAACTATGCACTTTAACTTTCTCATTTTAGTTACTCATATAAAGATTTCATGCCTTCAAGCATCTATTCGTTATTATAACAATCATGTCTTTCTTATCAACCAACTACAAACATACTTCAATATTCATACCTTACTTTATATCACGCTTTCAAAACATTTATGCTTTATCCAACACTTACCATACTTATCTTTTCTTATCTCACATGTCGATGTGTTCTTTTTAATTTTACCAACCTCAACTAGGTCAACACATAACAAGCATTCCAATGCGTCTATCTCAATTCATACACTTCTATACAATCGTGCTCTCAAGCACATCACATAAAACTTAGACATACAATAACCTACCATAGACTTAACATCACATAAACAATCATATCAAGACACTTAACACTTATCCGACAAGTGTTAAAACATTCAAAATCAAAATCAACTCATGAAGACTATGGCATCATATATCACGTCACATAATCAATCTATGTCTAAGCATCAATCTTCTAATTATCCGCAAGTACTAATCTACCTTGTAACTAAGGCATCATAAACTTTAATTCATCTACTAACCCATCTCTAATACCGCTTAGCCTTGCTACTCGCATGCCGTCACCATGGCTCAACCATACCTTCACATAATCGCATTACAATCACCGGCACCAACCAATGTGCACGGCTAACTAATCATATAAACATTTCAAGTCCTCCACGGACTCACATCACATAATCACAATACCATCACCGGCACCAACCGAGGTGCTCGGCCAACAAATCATCTAAGCATATCAAGTCCCCTTGGACTTGTATCTCATATACAACAACACTATTACAACACACACATCACCTATCATCAATAGGCTCAACTAACATCAAACATAATCCATCTAACACTAAACAATCACATTCCGCGCAACTAACACTTACGTCCAAGCTTCTACGAGTGGTTTAAGACTAGGCACCCTATAGTGGAAACCTAATTCACTTAAACCGAAGCTCTGACACCAATTTGTTACACCCCGTGCCCGCTTAAACCAAAAACTTAAACTTTTACGCGGAAATACTTGAACTAAAACGGACATCTAGTCACTCTTTGGCCCATTTATAAAAATCTATAAACTTTCAGACTTTGAGACTAATTTTAAATGAAACTAGACACAATTACCTTCAAAACGATAGGTGGCACAACTCGTGACGACTTACGGATTAAAAGATATGATTTTTCGAAGTTTGCCAAAAATATGACAGCGGCTTCCATCCGATCGGATCGCCAGCCATCCGATCGGATGGATGGTTCTGATCAGATTTTGGATTTTCAAAATCCCCGGCCGAAACTCCAACCTCCCGGACTCGAAACCTAACCAAACTTTCCAGATTTCATTACTATATCTATGGGCTCATTTTCATATAAAAACATTTACCATTTGACTCTCGGAAAACGTACTTCCACAATCACGGGTTTTACACCAAAAACCCGTTTTGACCCATTTCATGACATATGCTGCATACGACTTCCATAACACCTCAAACTTGACCAAAATCATATATTAAACATATCAAACATGTTTCCATACATACTTGACCCATGGACAACCCAAAATGGGTACTTTTACGCATTAGCCAAACACCCCCTTAACTTAACCCATAAACACATAAAACATACTTTAACATACCAAATGACTACCAAATCGTTATACAACTCTTGGTATACAATATACCACTTGACTACACTTTATAAAACATTACTTGACTCACGGGGGTACAACTTTGCTCATGAGCTCGGTATACTACCTAAGCTCCTAACTAAACACTACCTTTAATCTTGCTAATCCAATTCCTTAATCCACATATCCAAGCCTTCCACATAAACATGCCAACCTACAAAATGGTTAGACAACTAAACCGTAAGCACAAAGGCTTAGTAAGTAAAACGACTATAACATACAATTATACTTCAAACCATATAATGCATCATATACATAAAACACTTACATCATGGCTTACTACTCAAATCTCAACTAGCACATAACATCAACATATCCATAGCATCATCTCATCACATAAGCCATAAACATGGCATCACATAGGCATAACCCAAGCTCATCTTCTCAACATAAACATACATAACACATAATGATAGAAATCCATATAACTTATGCTATCATCATTTTACTTACCTTAGCTCCAAGCTAAGCATATCAGGCCTCATCCTCAACCTTATCATCATCATCAACATCATCATAATCACCATAACACCCTAGGTCAATAATCATCATAAACACTTAATAATACATAATCAATAACATAATCAAGGGTTAACAAAACCCATTAAACATACTCATCTATCTTTCTTCATCATCATATGATCACATCTTGATCATATGATGAAAACCCACTTAACTCTTAATCTAAAGCTTCATTAACAACTAGAATGGGAAGTACTTACTTGAGATGATCATTACCAAGGATAGCCATAAACATTAAGACTAGATCATCTTCTTTCTTAAAGCATCAAAGCATTTCTTCCCTCTCTTTTCTCTCTATAGGACCGGACTTCTCAAAGTCCCAAGAATAATAGAGAAATGTCTAGAATTAGCTAGATATATCTAGTTAGGTGGCACTTTGGGCTAATGACAAGAATGGCCCCTCAAGTCTCTTTCCTTCTATTTTAGCCAGAACTAGCTTTATAACATAATTGATACTTGGCAACTTAGGCCCCTTTAGTTACACATCATATTACATAACTATATTAGTCATGCTTTAACTATTACTTGACCATCGGGTTTGACTAAAACATGACATTCGTTGACTGGCCAATCATATAAAGCCATAATCTATTTTTGTAATACCTGAAATTCAAATAATCTATAAATGACTAAATTACCCCTGAAGCCATAAAACTTAATAAAATCACTTATAACAATTCTGAATTGATTCCAAACTTCTGAAAACAAACTACATATCAAGTAAATTAATTTCTGGGACAACATTACATTATTTTGAATGTCCAAAAAAATTATTAATTCACACTTGTACATATAAATAATCCGAAATGTATATTTATTTAATTTAAATATATTTGTAAAATCATTTAAATATGGATAACATCAAAATAAATTAGGAAAAGGTGTACAAAAATCAAACTCTTGATTTTATCTTGATCTCCAGCCCATTCCCTCCCCCTAAGTCGGCCTATTCCCTTTATTTAGCTAAATTCCATTTATTTTCTTTTTAAAAAATTTCTGAAACCCTTTTTAAACCCTAAAGTCGACAAAACTAAAATCCCAAACCCTTCCATTCGACTTTTGGGCCTGAACCAATAATTTTCTGGTATTCTTTGGAGTGTAAGGAGGCTACGAAAAATAAGAGTTGGCTTGTGGAAGGCTTCGTTCGATCGTGGTGCAATTGTTTTGTTCGACTATTGCGTACGAGAGGTATAAATCCACACGACTTATTCTTACGTTCTAAAAATTATCCAGCATTTTTCTAGTGATTTATGGGTCGAATATAACCTAATAAAAATAAGAAACATGAATCATGCAAGATAAATAAGGCGTTCGAATTTTTATGAGCTAAAACACACTAAAATCCCAAATATATTAATCCGAATTTTCTGAGGTGCTTTTATATTTTTCTCATGTTCTTTGATGTTTATAAAGGTCTGGAAAAATAGACATGTGATTTATTGAAGCTTAGATTAATTGATTTGGAATTTGTTTACAATCGGGTTTCATGGAAAATAAAGAAAAATTAGGGAAAAACCCTAAATTGAATTAGGGTTAGGGTTTTGTGGGATAAATCTGATTAAAAAATTTATTTAATGATTGTGTCATTATGGTTTAATGATTTGTTAAAGTTAGGGTTTGGTTTTGTATTTCTAAAAGTATATACGATTGGATTTAGAAAGTATAAGGGTATGTTTTGCCAACTTTGAAACTTCTGGGATATTTTTGTAATGTCATATACATCTGTAGGAATGTGGGAAAAATATAACTTTGGGGTCCTAAGTGTAAATATTGCAAGATAATGAATTAATTATATTTAAATGGTACGAATTGAATTTAAATAAAAGAGAGGGACTAAAAGTGTAATTCTGGAATCTTGAGGTTATTTTGAGTAAATATTGATATTAAAAGGGTAATGTGTAATTTTTAGGATTTATGGGCTAAAAATGTAATTGTTATGAAATTATGATTTAATATATAAGCTTTGTAAACTTAAAGGACCAATTATGTAAATTTTAAATTCTGAGGGGTCTAATCTGTAATGTACTTAATTCTGATGATACATTCTGTAATTATGTAATATAATATGTTTGTTGAGTAATTATGGATAACTTATGGGCTAATTTATTATATTTTCACTTTAAACCTTATTCTTTTATATATTTACATTTAAAACCCTAAAGTATGGAAGTTTGTCATAATTAACCCTAAAATATTATAAGATGATAAAAGAAACCCTAATTCCATAATAATATTAAGTAATGACTTAACCTAAAGTTATAATACTTAAAACCTACTAATTTTGGAAACTTACTTAAAATGGAAAGATAACTAAGAATCCTTTGAACTTCTGTCTTCCACTCCTTTAGGTTCGTTAAGGGAGTAATTTGATCCTTGCCATTTGCTATTCTTGAGTTCTGCTAATAAGGTACAGATATTCTGCCCTTTTAATAAGGTGCCTTCGTTCTCTTGATCTCTTGTTTTGATTCGTTTAGGATTCCCCAAACCATTGCTATGTACCCTTGTTTTGTGAACCTTAGATTTGAACCTTTGTTTTGAACCCTTGCCTTGATCTTTGCCTTGAACCACTATGAACCTTGATATGAACCTTGCCATAAAACCTTGACTTGAACCCTAATATGTTTGATATTGTAATTGGATGAGAAAACCTTTTTATTTGTTTATGAAAATGTTTTAAGAAAACCATTTTTAAAACTACCTTATTGAAAACTATTTTAAGGACTATGTTATGAAAACCATTTTAAAATACTATCGTTATGAAAAACCATTTTAAAATATTATTTAATGAAAAACTATTTTAAAAGGATTGTTTTCAAATGAACTTTTAAATTGAAATTTTACTATGAACATTTGCTACGATCTCTTGTCTTGACCATGCGACTTGAACCTGGATACATTGATATGAAACCCTTGATATATGACTTGACTTGAACCCATTGATACAACTTGAACTTGAATTTGAAACATGAAACTGGAAACTTGATACTTGAACCCTTGATACTGGATACTTGACCTTGACCCACAGTTTGAGATTACGAGCCATACTAGGCATGAGGGTTTCATGTCCATGTCATTGTTGCACCAATGGCATGACTCTAGGGTAGGAGAGTGATGTCCTATCCCGTCCCTGCCTTGACTTGATACTTGACTTGTTACAAAGAGGAAGACATTGTGGCAGCCTACTGGGGCGTATGGATGCATCCTAGATTTGTACTTGACTTGACTTGACTACTTGTATTTCTTAGTGACATGATGGGTGTGTGCGATACACGTCATTCACTCTTGGGAGCTAGCTACTCCACCCCTTGGAGGTATCCCCTCATATTGTACTTGGTACCGAGGTCACCCCTCTGTACACCTTGCTTGACTTGATTGGATTTGTTCTGGGCTCGTAATGGATATCTGTTTATGTTACCCTATGACTTGACACTGGACTTGACTTGATTCGACTTGGGCTGGTGGTGGGTTACGGTTTACTTACACCTACCTATTGTAAACATTTTTTGATAACCTTTTCATTTTCCTTCCTACTCATGTTACACCTTGTATTATTCCATTTACTTCTCCATCCCTTTTACTACTACTTGTATCGTTATATCTGTTCACTGAGCTTTCGTAGCTCAGCCGCATTTCTTTTTCTGCGGCAGGTTTTGGTTGGAAGTTGGGTATGAGTGGAGAGTTACTTGGGATTTTAGAAGACCCTACTAGCTATGGAAGATTATTAGAAGAATTTATATTTAGATTTAGAATTATGGTATTGTAACCCTGTAGTTTCAGATTTTCCTTTGTAACCCTTGAATTTCTATTGTATTATCTATGTCTTATGCTTGTGTTTGTTCTGATATGGAACCATCGTTGTGACATCTTTACCCTTGTCGGGTTGGGGTGTTACAATTTTCATCTTGGGTGGGGTCCCAATACCCGGGAAACGGGTCTAACACTTCTGTCTCACCATCAGTCTGTGTGGGAACATTCAATTATGAGAACAAAGCTTTCCAAAAATGACTCAAGAGCACCTTGTCTCTATCACTTACAATTGATTCTGGTAGGCCATGAAGCTCATAGACACCATCTAAGAACACTTGTGTCACTTGAATTGCACTGAAAAGATGGGATAAAGCCATAAGGTGAGCATATTTGCTTAGCCTATCTACCACCACCATGATAACTGACTTCCCATGTGATACAAGCAGCTTTTCAATAAAATCCATGGACACTTCTAACCAAATCTTATCTGGTATGGAAAAGGCTCAATCAACCCAGGATAGGCACTAAGATCAGGCTTCTGCCTTTGACAAACATCACATTCTATGACTAGCTACTTCACCATTTTCTTAAGCCAATTCCAATAAAACACTGTGCTTAGCTTCTTTGTAGTAACATGGATACCAGAATGGCCTCCAACTGCTTCATTATGGAAGTAAGAAATCAGCTGCTTCCTTAACTCCTCATCAGCTCCCACAACAATTTTTCCCTTCCTCTTTATGACACCATCATTCCAGCTGTATTTGTTGCCTTTATAAGTCTGATCTTAATGGTTGAATTAGTTGTTGTGTATCAACATCATTTTTCCAACTTTCTTTGACCTTGTCCCAAACATCACTTGCCACAGTAGAGGCTGCCATTTGTAACAACTCACCCCTTTGATCCACTCTAGATTTGTAAACAATTTCATAGTCAAATCCTAACAACTTAGGTAGCCACTGTCAGTTTTTGATTCAATAGGTATTTAAGACTGAAATGGTATGTCTTAATCTTAAAATGCCTATCCAAAAAATACCCTTTCCATTTTTCCAATCCTGCCACCACTGCTAAAAACTCCTTCTTATCTGTGGACAAGGATTAGTGTTTGGCACATAAAGTTTTACTGAGATATGCCAAAGGATGACCATTTTGACACAACACATCACCAATTCCAATACCAGATGCATCAGTTTCAACCACAAACTCTTGAGAGAAGTTTGGTAATCCCAACACTGGTGCTTCCATCATGGCCATTTTGAGTTGATTGAAGGCTAGTTCACCTGTCACAGACCATTTAAAAGACTTTTTAAGTAAAGCTATAAGTGGTTGACTAATGCTTGCATAATTCTTAATGAATCTCATGTAGTAACCAGTCAAGCCCAAAAAAAACCCCTTAACTACTTGATTGTAGTAGGGACTGGCCACTTCTGCATAGCCTCAATCTTTGTGGGATATGTGGATATTCCTTTTGTAGAGATAATATGACCCAAATATTCCACTTGTGGTACAACAAAAGAACACTTACTTTTCTTAGCAAACAAAGTATTATCCTATATCACTTGTAAAATCCGTGTCAAATTATCACAATGCTCCTTGATAGTCTTGATGTATACCAAAATATCATCAAAGAACACCAATGAAAATTTTCTTAGGAAAGGCTTAAACATTCTGTTCATCAAAGACTGAAATATAGAGGGTGAATTAGTGACGCCAAATGGCATGACTAAGAACTCATAATGTCCCTTATGTGTTCTAAATGCAGTTTTGCAAATGCCAGATTCATTCATTCTGATTTGGTGGTAAAAAGATCTTAAATCCAACTTTGAAAACACTGCAGCTCCATTTAACTCATCAATAAGCTCTTCAATCACTGGTATAGGAAATCTATCTTTGACAGTGCATTTATTTAACTTTCTATAGTCCACACACATCCTCCATGACCCATCTTTTTTTTTAACCATGACTATTGGGGAGGAAAATGGACTTTGACTAGATCTGATCACTCTTGAATCTTACAACTCTTTCACCACTACTTCAATTGCATCTTTCTGGTTAGGAGGGTGTTTGTAGGGTCTGACATTTATTCAAGGGGTGTTTGGCATAAGAGGAATTTGGTGGTGATAGGCTCTTTGAGGAGGTAACTCGGTGGGTACTTCAAACATACTTTCAAACTTGGTTAATACCCCTTCCACTTCCTAGTCAACCTCATATTTACTTTCGATTTGCCATAAGTTCACTGGATACACATACAACACCATGGAATACAACTTTTCTTGTTTAATTTGGCCACTTTTGCCTACACTTTTCTCTTGCATCTCATGAACAGTGGAATTCTTTGTACCCCTCAACATCATTCTCTTTTCATTGTACACAAACTTCATAAAATCTTGGAAATTACACTGAATGTCACCCAAAGTTGCTAACCACTATATACCTAAGTGTTGGGTCTGAAATCGACCCAATTGTCTTTGACAAGTATTTAAATATAAAATAGCCTAATACACCCTCTGATGGTCAATGAGCATAAAAGTTTCTGATAAAGATCAGAGAGAATGTCACTTCATAACTATCATAAGAACCTGATAGTTATAAAAAGTGAAGTACTCTCTGATAGTTATAAGAGAACATGTCTCCCTGATTATTATTCAGAAGGTGTTACTCACTGATAAAAGAAATCGGTGAGTATTGTGTAAAGCTCAACCAACTTTCTAGCTTCATGGACGTCAAAGACCATTTGAAGAAAACACTTCACAAACTGATGAGGTATCAGGGAGTGATGTACAAGGAGCTACAAATAACACCAGAGTCACTGAGATCTGACAAATGTTTCTTTGACTCTGAAGACTTAATTCAGTTTAAACAACCTCAACCTCTGAGAGCATGGGCGGGAAACTTCTTGGGAAAGATAATTATCAAATACATATCGATATACGAGAAAGAAAGCATTGGGACTATAAGTTGTCAAATCGGGTAAGCCTAAAGTACGCTCAAGCTAGCATACTAGGTACGTGCCAATCTATAGCAAGTTAAAAAGTTACTATGAACCCATGTGCATCCACTGTTTCCCCCTCTATTTAAACCAAAGGTTGTAACCTAGCTAAGTAGAGATTCAAACGTAGAAAATAATACAAAATATTATAGTTAGGATCCTCCTCTCCTAGGAACAACAAAGCAAAGCTAGCTGCCTCTTGTTGTTTGATTTTGGAGAGTTAATCTGTCATCAACCAGGATAGTTTTTCGCAGGCTACCCTTTGTAAATCTTTGATTCATTTCTAATAAGATTTATAAAGTTTAAAAGTACAAATGGTGTTATTAGCGTGTATGAGTCGTTCTCAAGCAAACCCAACCTCACTGTTGATGTTCATCAGTTTTCGTCATTTGCTTAAACTGTTGTTCATATCATTCATGGTTTGCATGAGTGAGTGTATGTTACCGGACCCAACACTAAGAACATTTCACAACCACCATATGATAGCAACATCACATCACTATTAAAGGTCTCACCATGGAGACTCCATTGAAATTTTTTGCATTCATCTCTACTAATGTATAAAGCATTTAGGACTATTCTATAATTAGTAAGGATTAAAAATTCAGACTCCTAAACTTGTTTGTTATGAAAGGATTTCAAAACTTGATCAATTTGTAAATGTCATATTATTGATCAAATAAGTGATTTAATGGGAAAAAAAAAATTTGTAACCACCATATCAATACATGTAACATATAAAACTTACAAAAAGTTATTGATATACATTAAAATGTCAGTTATGAAATCTTAATATGAAAAAAAACTCATGGTTTATGAAAGAATAAAAAAAAACCTACAATGCAAACTAATCATACTTCACACACAATAGATTCAGCCATCCAAGGCTCTTTTGGCCCTTGAACCTCATCCGACCCCTCTTCCTGTGCAACATCAAAGGAATCGAGGTCTTGAGGTAACCGAATGACATTTTCTCGCTGCAAAACATGTAACCGAATAACATTTTCTCGCCATAAAATATAGTCACAGTGTACCCGCCGCCGCATTGCGCGGGTACCCTGCTAGTAATTGCTTTAATATATTTTGACCATTGGCCACATAAACTTGTAATGGTGAAGTACTTCTCAGTTTGCAGCCCAAATTCTTAGCAGTTTTTACATCCAAGAAATTATGAGTACTATCACAATCCACCAATATATGCAATGGTTGTTTCCTATCATAACCTTCACCCTCTTGGTTCGAAATAAATTAAGACTAGACAATGCATTTAGAGATATTTTTAGGTTATTTTCTACTAACAATTACTCATTCTCACATGCCTCTTCTTCTCCTTCTCCCAAACACTCCTTCTGAGTTTCACCAATTACTTTCAAAGAATACAATTGTCCACTACACTTATGACCAAGAACATATCTTTGATCAAAGTAAAAACATTGGTTTTTTGCTCTTTTTTCTTCCTATTCTTTCTGAATCAGTTGTTTTCTAAATGAAATGTTATTATGAGTTTGAGTAGGTGCAGGCAATGCTAGAATACCACTAATTGGTTTTGGCAATATTCCCACATTCTTATTAACATAACCAGGATTAGTAGACCTAACATTTGATGAGAAGGAATTATACGTTGCTTTTGTAACAACATTTGTGGCTTCCTACATCTTAGCCATGCAAAATGCATCAACCAATGTAGACAGTTTAAACATCCTAATGGGCATACCAATCTCATCTTTCAAACCACCAATGAACAAACTTATGGCATAAGGCTCACTCAACTCCACCATATTCAACAACCCTTCAAACAAATCTTGGTCAGCCTGAACACTACCATTCGGCTTCGGATTCTTCAATTCCACCATTGGATCTTCAAAAACTGACCCAAACCTCTTCAAGACTTCTTGTTCATACAAATCCCATGAACTCCCTTCACCATACCTTATTAAAAATTGCTGATGCCAAACTAATGCCTTGTCATACACATGCATAGCAGCCAATTCAACCTTCATCTCATCTTGAATGAAGACTCTGAAGCCTCAAACAAACCTTAATTAACTGCTCGACATCCTCAAGATTAAACCCACTAGTAGGAAACCATATCTTTAATGCAAGACTCCGGATCCCTCCACGGCATGTATGCCGGTATATCCCTACGGTCGATGAAGAAAAATGCGTTCTTCCATTCCTTCATCCTAAACCGATTGTCATCCATACAAATTCCTATGTTTGGCAAACAAGAACCAATGCCTTTGTTTGACAAGGATTTGGAAAACCTGGAACAAAGTCACAGTGGGCTCAATTTCTAACGATCGAAGCAAGACCTCGAACATAATAACCTTATTAAGTCCTAAAAGAATCAGCAGGGAGAAGTGTACCTGAAAATGCTTAAGGACATCGAGTAGAAAGGTAGAAAATGGAATCCTAATACTGGAGAAATCGAATATCCAATGGTATATCCCTATAGCGTCGTTTGGCAGGTCAGTCATATTGACCCCCGAAACTAGCAAACGCGGGTTGAGATCTAGGGTAATGTTATAGGCTAGGATTAACTTATCAAGTTCCGATTGTTTTATCCTAGACTCGAATTTATGCATGTCTTTTTTAGCCATGGTAAAAAAATAAGATAAAGTATCGGTACCTCGAAAGAAGAAAATGAGTAATGGAGTCCGGGAAAGTAGCCGAAGAACTCTTAAAGCAACCGCAATGAGGCAAACTTCCGATAGAAGCTTTGAAAGAGATATTAGCAACAAAGTAGGTGTTAGGGTGAATGACGAGTTTCTAAGGGTATTTATAGGCTTCTGGGAATGGTTACCGTTGCGATGAACGGGTGACGCGGGCCTGACACGCCCATGACATGTTGCCCTTCTACTATACACAACCACGTCATGACGTGGTTGGTTGAAAATGGGCGACGTCGTCATCTCGAAAAAAAATAAAAGAATAATTCTTTTTTACTATTTATTTTCGAAAGTTATAGGTATATGTGTTGAAAGACGTCATTCCGAAGGTCTTAAGAACAGTTTGTAGTCTAGCAATAACTCTTTGGTAATACGTCGATACTAGACTGGGGGGACATGATGAGGTATGAGGTCCTTTGGTTACCTTCGAAGGACTTAATAACCCTTAGTCAAACATTTCCCTCAGAAGGTTAAGGAATAACTACCCTACGTTGGAACAGTCATCCGAAGAAGATTACCCTAGGCACGGAGGCAATGATGAAGGAAGTAACGTTCCCTCTCTCTTCACTAGACAAACACTGTCAATGTATGTACAACAAGGTACGGATGAAACAGTACATGTTCCATGATAACCGCTGAGGATGTTACGACAACTTGGGCCCGAAAGCAAAAGCTCGTGCCTTGTAGTCATTTTCCCGCTTCACCAAAACGACAATCGCGTCTCCACAACCCTCGTGTCATGGAGCATGGATCAAGTAGTATAAATAGAGTTGTTTACCCCGATGAACGACACAATCACACACACTCTGCTCCTTACTTACTCTTTCTCTCCCTACTTTATCTCACTAAAACTATACCAAGCATATCGGAGCTTGGTCTCGGATTCAACACACGAGTCGAGCTAATGGTGCGATTTCTTATTTACGAAAGCTAAGATCACTCGCAAGAAATTGCTCAAACACTATTAAAAGCCCTCTAACATTTTAAATCCTCCGATTTTTAAAGGCGCCTTGCACCCGATAAACCGACCGAACCAAATGACTTTGGGTGAAGTGGGTTTGGCTTATTTGGTTTTGGTTTGGATATTTGGTTGCACCCGATAACGATGACGGTTAACTGGATTGGCTTTGGGTCCAATATCTCTATTCGGGTATCAACCGAATACTCGAGAGGTTTAGGCCAATCAAAGAAGCGTATTACGAGTATATAGTAAGGAAACTTTTTAGTCAAACATAAATGGCACGTCTTATACTTTTATCTAGTATGGAAATTATTTAATATTTATAGAAACTAATTATAGAAAACCAAAATCTCGCATGCACATTCTTCTTCATTTCCTTAATCAACAATTTATTATATTTAAAAATGTCATCACATAATGGTCTTACTTTATTTACATGTTTGATTTTATTTTATTATTATTATTTTTTTTTACAATTTGGTACTTTGGTGTATTGACGAGCTAGTGATTTTACAAATATGCAGTTTATTGATTTGCTCTGACTTCTTAGTTCTTACATTGAGCTCTTCTTTTGATTTTACAAATTTAGATCATAATATGCGGAAGTCGTATAATATTGACATAGAATCTCGCAGAGTGTTCTCCAATATTTAATAAAGATAAGAACATGCTACACTTTTTATGTTGTCTAAACTGTTTCGGTTTAATAGAGAACCGAACCAAATAACCCGACTTCTTATTTGGTTGGATTGGTTTGGTTTTGATTAATTTTGTTTGGTTATTGGGTGGTCTAAAATATCTTTGAAAACCGATTAACCCAAACCGATTAAGCGTATTAAACCGTAAACCGACCGAACGTACACCCCTATACATAGTTAGTCACATTGACATGGGAAATCTTTAAGCCTTCGGTACTAAATCTGTTAAAATAACAGAGACTAGGCTCATTTATTGTTGCAACTTTCAATAACATCTAAACAGGATTGTAACATAACCAAATGTTTTATGACCCTTCGTTTGGAAGTTCGATTATGTAAACTGATCATATAAATAGTTGCCAATAAACAAGCAAACATGAGCATGCACAAACGAAAATTAATTTTGTGTCAACTTTCTTATGTTCGTTTGTTTAACGTATTGATATATAAACATAAACAAACAAAAAAAAAAATACTTGTTTTCTTAACAAACAAACATGAACAAAAACATACATTCAGTTAACCATTCGTATTAGGTCGTCTGTAGATGTCAAGACGTTAATTTTTAGTGCTCTGCTTCTAGATTGTCAGATTAAGGAAGTTCGTACTCATCTTTTATTTTTCAATCTTCAATTGACTATAAATTTGTATAGTTTTTTTCGGTAGCTAAAGTTTCCATTAACACAATCATTTGAAAGACTTAACAAAAGCAATCGAAAAGCCTTATTTTAAAACTTCACTTTACGCCTCCAGATGGTTTGAGCCGCCCCTGACGACGGCGATGCTATAGACCCAGCTTCCTTTTCCAAACTCATTGCAGCCATTCGATTTGATAAGTTCTCATGCTCATCAACCTCTGACCAAATCTTTGGAACCTCTAAATTCCTTCCAAAAAAAACAAACAAATAGAAATAATATTTGTCAGTATACTACTATAGCTTCAGTTTTATTGTATGGAAAATAGAAAAATACATACCCATCGTAGTGCTTTACTTTGCAGTAGTTCAGTGCTTTGTCGCTATAACTTTTATAAAACTTGTTAATACGTCTTGTCAGTCGTTGCAGCTTCGCAGTACCTTGCAAGATATCCCAAACCTGTATAACTTGGATGGTTTGATTGTTTTCCTTCTTGATGTCTATAGTCCAAACAAGGCTTAGCCCTTTAGAGTTCACCCGAGATTGATTCACCAATACAGAATCTTGGCTAACCTTATCAACTCTATGCACACGCTGCCCACTTGATAACCTCTTCAATAGAGAATGTACTTCCTTTTTATATTGGAGGTTTTCTGTATTGCGTATTGACTTCAAGAAGCTATCATTAAATATAACCTGTAACAAAAGAAACAAGTAGTTGATGACTTTATGCAAGAGTATTATTAACTATATTTGTATAATAAACTTGCAGTTTTTTGTCTTTCCTTCCACTTAGCCTCTTTGTGAAGTAAAGAATTCATATCGAGTAGACTGTCAAATTGTCCAAGCTCAATAAAGCTATTGTTAATCGCTTGATGCAAAGTCTTGTCCTCGTTACCCTCATGGAAACAACATCGATCCTTGGCATTGGTCAATAATCGGCTCCAAATTGGGCTGCTTTGCATTAAAGTGTCTCCATTTCCCAATATCCACAAGCAATGCCTTAACAAATTGAAAGATTAGACCCCTTATCTAAAAACATCACCACACAATATTTGCAAATGTGTGTGTATATAATTATATATAGTGGTGATTAAATAGGCAAAGTCATGCAGGTTAGGCAACAAGTCAAAATGGTACAAAGTTGTAAAACAAGTTGAATGGCTGGCCGTACTTCGCTGCGACTTTATGGAAGGCAAAACGAATAAAAAATTAAACTCACCACAAAAAAATTACTTACGTATAGTTACACATATTTGGTTAATTGGTTGTTTTGGTTTGTTATCCTGATTATTAAAGATTCAAAATCGCATATATATTCAAAAAATTCATAGAAATTATTGCATTAAAAACTTAAACACTTATAAAAATAAATATACATATATGTATATATATGCAATTATTCATCTTTAAAGAGCTACTTTTACATAAATCTTATCAGGTTTAATTGTTTTTCCTAGTAACAGTAAATAAATGTCCATTAATGTATTATATTGTAATGTAATAGTAATAAAATACTAGTTTTAGAACTCGTTCATGCACAGTGTTTGGGTAGATAGGGTAATAATATTTTAATAACTTTGTTTTGAAATTAAATATTGCCACAATTCTTAAATTCATTGTTTTGTAATGTTTAAGATTTTCCTATAAAATTATATTAAATTTTGATACTTATATAGTTATAATACCCGTGCACGCACGAGTTTTACATAAATTTTTCATTATGTGCTAATATTGATTAATATTTTGTATAGATTTTTATTGCATAAAGGATTTGACCTTGTTTAACTGACATGGTATTTAGGCTGATCTTGTTTAAATTTAACTATAGATATTATGTTCTAAATATTATGTGTGACGTGTTTAGTAACACAAAATGACCCTTGAAAAAAAAATGTGTCATCTCAAATGAGGTCGTGCTCTCATTTTGATATTTATATAACTGTTAATAATAATTTAGCCGTATTTAATTTCTAAACCCGTTCGCAGGTTAAACTTATTATAAAGAGAAATAACATAGTCATTATTGAATGCGAATAGTTAAAAAGAATATTTTTCTGGATATCTTTAATTAATCCCACAAAGAGGAATAACAAGAGTCGTTCGTATATGTATAATCGTATGTATTCATTTACATGTGACAATAACTCGTACTTTCCTTTTTATATTTATATTTTCGTGCAAATACGTTGATTTAATATATATACTAATATATTTTGTTCATGTGCATTAAAAACATGTGAAAAAGATAGCTGCTTTTACATAAATCTTATCATATTTAATTGTTTTTCTTAGGAACAGTAAATACAAGTCTATTATTGTATTATATTGTAATGTAATGTATTGTAATTTAATAATAATGGTAATAATACTAGCTTTGAAACTCATGCATACACGGGATTGGGTAGGTGGGGTTACAATATTTCAATAACTTTGTTCCGGAGTTAAATGTGATAATTTATAAATTCATGGTTTTATAATGTTTAATATTTATCTACAAAAATTATATTAAATTTATAGTACTTATATAGTTATAATACCCATGCACGCACGAGTTTTAAATAATTTTTTCTTTATATGTTAATATCAATTAATAGTTTAGGCAGATTTTTGTTGCATAAAGGATTTGACTTTGTTTAACAGACATGGTATTTAAGTTTATCTTATTTAAATTTAACTATTGATACCATGTTCTAGGCATTATGTGTATATAGTAGCACATAATGGCCCTTAAAATATGTGTCATTGTTATATGTACAATCTCTTCTATTTAGTTGCATGTCATAGTAACTCATGAGGTCGTGCATTCATTTTGATATTTATATTGATGATAATAATAATTTAAGCCGTATTTAATTTCTAAACCCGTGTGTAAGTAAACTAATAAAAAGGAATAACATGAGTCGTTATTTAATGCGGATAGCTACAAAAGAATACTTTTTTGGATATCTTTATTTAATCTCATAAAGAGGAATAATATGAGTCATTCGTATATGTATAATCTCGTACATTCATTTACATATGACAGTAACTCGTGCTTTCCTTTTTATATTTATAATTCCGTGCAAATACATTAATTTAACATATGCTAATATTAATATTTATAAATAACAACAACATATATGTTGTATTTTTTTTTTATAAAATATAAAGTATAAGAGGTATAAAGTTTGGTATTTATTAAATTAAAAAAGTTATTAACAGAACATGAAAACTGATAAGTATAATTAAGTCTGTATAAATTATTTAAAATTTAACGACTACAACTTTATTACTCCATTACTCCCTCATTCTTTAAGTTTTTTTAAAAACGTGACACATGTGTTTTTATAATTATCTATTTTGTTGGATGAAATTTAGATAAGTTTGACCAAATTGAAGCCAATTTTGACTTTTATTGGCTATTAGTGATGCTCAATTTTGTCACGTAGGCAAAATGGTGCACTTTCATTGGTCACAATGAGTTTTTCAACCTTCTTTTAGAAAATCTATTATTATATAAGAGATAGTAATATTTCAATGGGTAGTTAATGGTTTAATCCCTTAACTTTTGGTTAAATTGTCGTTAAACCATTTAACTTTTTTCTGCCAATCATTTTATCTCTAATTTTGTTTGATCAATTAGTTAAACCATAGTTGTTAAGATTTCGATTTTGAATTTAGGATCTTACTATTTTACAATACTGCAAAGCAAAAACGATCCGGATCCTACATAGGATCTTTGCAAGCTTAAGATCTTATACGATTCCCGATCTTGACCATAAGATCTTAAGATCTAATCCGATCCGATCTCATATTACAAGCTAAAAACTACAAATTTATGGATTGTTTTTTAAATAATTTTAAAAAACAACAAGTTAATCTTCTTAAATATTTCATAATCATAATTCAGGACAACATTTATATGAAACATTCATATAATTTTGTGTTTATGATATATAATAATTTGTAGATTTGTATAATATCACAAAAGCTATTAAAAAAATGACATTATAGTAGGATCTTAAGATCTCGATCCGATATTACGATCACGATCTTGCAAAAATGAAAACGATCTTAGGTAGGATCTTGATCTTGAAAACCTTTGGTTAAACCACTTAGCGGGTGTTTGTTTCGGCTTTTATAGCCGGCTTATGTCATATTTTGTTTTGGGCTTATGTTTCATATGCTCACTTTTTGGGGCTTATTTTGATTCTCTTTAGCTTATATAAGTTTATTATGTCAAACTTATATAAGCCGAAGAGTTTAAAAATAAGCCACAAAATTATGAAAATAAGTCCAAAACCAAATAAGCAATAAGTCGGCTATATAAGTCGAAACAAACACCTCTTAACTTCTTTTGACCATTTAGTTTAATCCCTTAAGTTTAATAACTATTAGATTATAGCATAACTAACTTAGTCAATTCTTTTATGTCTAAGTTAGCATGACCTTTTATTTTAATCATTAAGGTGCCGTTTGGTTGAGTTGATTTGGGTGGGTTTTGATTTGTGTTACAAAATTTAATTGTTTGGTTGAGGGTTTAGATTTGAAATAGTGATTCAGGGCCCACAAAACTTATAGGAGCCAAAGGAGGTGAGATTGGGATTTGTGTGCGTTTTCATTAATTATCATTCTCTCTCTATCTAAATCCAAATTTTAAAACAAATCCAAATCCAATTCTAATCCCGTCTACAAACCAAACGCACCCTAAGATTAAGGTATTCACGGGTCGGGTAGGTTCTAGTAACGAAAATGTTAGTAACCGTGCTAACGGGAAATGTATCATGTTTACCTATCCGAATCCGGCTTAAAAAGTGACGGGTACCCAACTAAAATGGTGGATATTGAGACTAGGTAACAAATGTTATTCGCTTATACGCAGCAGACTGTAGGGGCATGGTAACATACGAATCACTAGCACCTCAACAGTAAGGCTATACTTAATATCATAAAATTCAAATTGTATGTTTTGTTTGTCTAAATCACTTCCTTACTCCCGTAAATTATGTAACTACTAAAACTTTAAATTATCTAACACATTATAAACACTTATGATGACTAGTGGATCTGAATCTGCAAAGTTTTTGTAAACTAAAAGCATTTGAAAAAGTAAAGTTACTACAAACTTTAGTACTTAATTATCATCGATCGCCATGTCGCTAAAATAGAGTACCTGTATTTTCTACTGTTTCAAACTGGCTCAACTCGTAATACGTCGAGTTTTTTGAGCTATTTAATTATTATTGAAACTGTACAACGTAGACTTAACATGTGACCCTTAAAATAAGTTTTTAGGTTAGTAATATAAACATTGTTTTTTTAGAACGACAACTATCTCATAATATATATAACACAAACTATCTCACATGTCCTAAGTAAGACTTGTGGGTTCAAGTCTTGAACCCACAACTATTTGATTGGGGAGCCTTTACACAACAAGGGATACCATTGTGACACAAGCCCTTTGAATTTAAGGGTTTATATCAATAGGCATTTGAATTTAAGTGTTTTAATCATAGAAATAAGAAACAAGCTTTTAAAGTTAAGGATAAAAATGTTGTTTAACAAAGTCAAGTGGTTTGATTGATTGGTCAAACAAAGTTAAGGATAAAAACATTGTCAAAAAAAAGCTAAGTGGTTAAACTATAATATGACACAAAATTAAAGGATTAAACCAATATTAACCCTATTTCAATAATATTATTTCTCTGATTGTGCATTCAGAATATACTTTGAGCTGCTCTCAACCCATTTGACCCGTTTCATTTTTAGCTACTTGCTTTTTTGTTTTCATAATATGACCCATTAAAGATCAAGTATAACCAGAATAGACCCATAATGTGTTGATATTTACAATTGTGTAGTTTACCTTGCTCGGGTGAGGGCAACATTAGCTCTTTGAGGTGTAGAAAGAAAACCAATCGACCTACTCCCATTTCCGGTCACAGTTGAGATGATTATCACATCCTCTTCACAGCCTTGGAACCCATCAACAGTTCTAACGTACGCAGAAAAATCGCCTTCTCCTGCTTCCCTGGTTCCATATATGTCCTCAAGTTTTTCTTGTATCGCCAAAACTTGAGCCTTGTACGGCGTAATACAACCAACACTAATTTTTTGTTTTTTCACGATAGATTCTGTGTATAATAACTCAATGAGAATCAAAACATGAAGTAATATTCCGAAAGTAGATATAAAAATGTTACCTTCATGAAGTTGTGTAACTAACTCTACCACCACAGCTACTTCTACCATATTTCTCCCACTTCTAGTTTTGTCATATTCGACTCTCCCATTGGGTAAATGAATAAATGAGTAAGTTCCGAACATCTTCCCTTTGAGAAACTGTTTTTTGTAGCTTCTTTCTTTTACATTTGGACCATCAAGTATCTTCTTATTATAAAATTCTTCGTTTGGAAACAAGCTTATCATTGGATGCATCCTATATTGGACATTTAGTAGGTGCGTTGTGTGTTTCAGCGACACCAATCTTTCAAATAAGCTTCGTCCAAACTCCGCCTGTGTACATATCTGCAACAACTCTCAACATGAGACGAATAGTTTCTTATGCAAATTTTAAAATGAAATAAAAAACGGAAAGATTGCATATATACCCAGCTTTGAACCATTGCAGGGAGTTGTTTCTCGTCTCCAATAAGTACAACATTACGCAGACCAGAGAGTTGTAAAGGGATAACAGATTCACATTCTTTAAGTTGAGCAGCTTCATCAATAACCAATAGTTCAACCTTCATCTTAAGGGCGTGTAGTCTTATTGAGCTTGAGACAGTGCAGAAGATTAAACATGCGTTTTTCAAACAAAAGTTTTCGATTGGCCTGTCACTTTTAAATTTAGGGAAATAAACAGTTTCAAAAAGGACCTCATCAAGTACTTGAAGGAACTCTTTTATCATCACTTGAATATTGGTCAAAGTTGTCACTTTATTTTTGAAATTGTTAACCTCTCGGAGGATGTTTATTATCCCATCATTTTGTGGAATCAAAGCTCCAATGGATTGAACCAAGTTGATAATTTTCTTCATTTTCTCTGCTAGTTTCAATGTAACAAAAGAAGTTGGCATATGTGTGTACAAGTTTCTTACTGAAGTTGTCAAATTTTCTTCAAGAACCTTGAATTTTTTTTTGATAAAGTGCTTGATATCTTCATCATCATCACTGCTTTGAGTACATAAGTACAAACTATATTCGTCTTCTGGGTGCTTAAGTAAACGTATCATTGATTCTGCGTTGTTTCTCCATCCAGAAGTAGGAGACAAGCAACCTGCAAGAACAGATACCCGATGTTCTAGAAACACTAATTGACTGAGTTCTTGGAATCCACCAATGTTCATTCGCTTGCTGTTTCCAAATAAAACTATGTCTCCAAAACCATAAGTATCGAACTTGAGTGAGCTTGTTACAAGACTGACTAAACGTGCTGCAACTTCTAACACAGCATTATTGGTAGGTGCACAAGTCAATGTGCGACATTTCATTTTCAAAAGAGCATTTAAAAGACAACTAACTGTCTTGGTTTTTCCCGTCCCTGGGGGACCTCTTATGAGGTTTACTGTCTCCTGATGACAACACTCTCTTGAAGCAATGCAACTCCACACCGCGTTTTCCTGGGATAAATTCAGATTTGAGGTGCTAATGACTGGTCGCAAGTTCTGTAAAGCATATTTCTTGATTTTTCTAACAGAGCAGAGCGAACATCTTTCACTAGCCTGAAATAGACACTCAGATCATCTAAATATGAAATAGAATTGAGGGGGAAAAAAAGTTGCAAAAACTTTTTTGGTACCTTTGGATCACTTTGGAGCACTTTATTGATAACTTTCATGTTCTTTCCATCTAATTTTGAGTGCAAAGCTTTCCAGATACGATTATTCGTCGTTACGTTCATAAGATGAACTGCATAAAACATGAATTTCCCTCCATTGCTTGATTCATTAGCGGGAAACAGAAGGGGTTTCGAGGATCTAATTTGGATCTTTTCATGAACTTCATCCTTGACCATTTGGACCATAGCAATGACATAAGGACTTCCATTTAGCCATTTCAGACTATCAGCGGATCTTGGTTTTCCATTCGTCAAAGCAATTAGATCTCCCACCTCAGGCTCATAATCTTCAATGCTGCTCTTTATTTCCAATGATATGCTATAAAAGTGGCCTTTTGGGGACTTATTACCTTTGATTTTCGATACACTGATGATCTCACGAGTAGATGCATGATATATTAGATTAATTTTGGAGAGAAGCTCAGCATGGGTTTCCTCAAGTAGTGGCTCGATGAACGACTTGGTGTAATGATCTGTTGATGAAAATGTTTCTGGGATTTTCTGTACCTGTTAATAAATTTGGACCAAAACTATTATCACAACTAATAGCATTAAATTAATGTAAAATTGTATTTACTAAACTAATGATCAGTTCAACTATAATTATGTCTTTGATAATGCATACAGAACAGCCAAATAATAACTAACCTCATCCTTGTAAAGATTTCTGTTAAGCACGTCATTAACTGACCAAGAAAACACCACATCGATTAATCCGTGATCCTTCGTTCCCGGTTTACTCGTGCTAGAAGATGCCGTTGCCATTTCCTCGACAGATTCCGTATTATGATTTCCAAAACAGACTAGTGTGGGACTTGGGAGAACTCACTTTCCTAAGAAGAGGTCATTAAAAGCCTTATTCTTTCAAAACT
>CP139503.1:207958742-207993081 GCA_021014915.2 Artemisia tridentata subsp. tridentata
ATTATGAAAATAAGTCCAAAACCAAATAAGCAATAAGTCGGCTATATAAGTCGAAACAAACACCCCTTAACTTCTTTTGACCATTTAGTTTAATCCCTTAAGTTTAATAACTATTAGATTATAGCATAACTAACTTAGTCAATTCTTTTATGTCTAAGTTAGCATGACCTTTTATTTTAATCATTAAGGTGCCGTTTGGTTGAGTTGATTTGGGTGGGTTTTGATTTATGTTACAAAATTTAATTGTTTGGTTGAGGGTTTTGATTTGAAATAGTGATTCAGGGCCCACAAAACTTATAGGAGCCAAAGGAGGTGAGATTGGGATTTGTGTGCGTTTTCATTAATTATCATTCTCTCTCTATCTAAATCCAAATTCTAAAACAAATCCAAATCCAATTCTAATCCCGTCTACAAACCAAACGCACCCTAAGATTAAGGTATTCACGGGTCGGGTAGGTTCTAGTAACGAAAATGTTAGTAACCGTGCTAACGGGAAATGTATCATGTTTACCTATCCGAATCCGGCTTAAAAAGTGACGGGTACCCAACTAAAATGGTGGATATTGAGACTAGGTAACAAATGTTATTCGCTTATACGCAGCAGACTGTAGGGGCATGGTAACATACGAATCACTAGCACCTCAACAGTAAGGCTATACTTAATATCATAAAATTCAAATTGTATGTTTTGTTTGTCTAAATCACTTCCTTACTCCCGTAAATTATGTAACTACTAAAACTTTAAATTATCTAACACATTATAAACACTTATGATGACTAGTGGATCTGAATCTGCAAAGTTTTTGTAAACTAAAAGCATTTGAAAAAGTAAAGTTACTACAAACTTTAGTACTTAATTATCATCGCTCGCCATGTCGCTAAAATAGAGTACCTGTATTTTCTACTGTTTACGTTATTCAAACTGGCTCAACTCGTAATACGTCGAGTTTTTTGAGCTATTTAATTATTATTGAAACTGTACAACGTAGACTTAACATGTGACCCTTAAAATAAGTTTTTAGGTTAGTAATATAAACATTGTTTTTTTAGAACGACAACTATCTCATAATATATATAACACAAACTATCTCACATGTCCTAAGTAAGACTTGTGGGTTCAAGTCTTGAACCCACAACTATTTGATTGGGGAGCCTTTACACAACAAGGGATACCATTGTGACACAAGCCCTTTGAATTTAAGGGTTTATATCAATAGGCATTTGAATTTAAGTGTTTTAATCATAGAAATAAGAAACAAGCTTTTAAAGTTAAGGATAAAAATGTTGTTTAACAAAGTCAAGTGGTTTGATTGATTGGTCAAACAAAGTTAAGGATAAAAACATTGTCAAAAAAAAGCTAAGTGGTTAAACTATAATATGACACAAAATTAAAGGATTAAACCAATATTAACCCTATTTCAATAATATTATTTCTCTGATTGTGCATTCAGAATATACTTTGAGCTGCTCTCAACCCATTTGACCCGTTTCATTTTTAGCTACTTGCTTTTTTTTTTCATAATATGACCCATTAAAGATCAAGTATAACCAGAATAGACCCATAATGTGTTGATATTTACAATTGTGTAGTTTACCTTGCTCGGGTGAGGGCAACATTAGCTCTTTGAGGTGTAGAAAGAAAACCAATCGACCTACTCCCATTTCCGGTCACAGTTGAGATGATTATCACATCCTCTTCACAGCCTTGGAACCCATCAACAGTTCTAACGTACGCAGAAAAATCGCCTTCTCCTGCTTCCCTGGTTCCATATATGTCCTCAAGTTTTTCTTGTATCGCCAAAACTTGAGCCTTGTACGGCGTAATACAACCAACACTAATTTTTTGTTTTTTCACGATAGATTCTGTGTATAATAACTCAATGAGAATCAAAACATGAAGTAATATTCCGAAAGTAGATATAAAAATGTTACCTTCATGAAGTTGTGTAACTAACTCTACCACCACAGCTACTTCTACCATATTTCTCCCACTTCTAGTTTTGTCATATTCGACTCTCCCATTGGGTAAATGAATAAATGAGTAAGTTCCGAACATCTTCCCTTTGAGAAACTGTTTTTTGTAGCTTCTTTCTTTTACATTTGGACCATCAAGTATCTTCTTATTATAAAATTCTTCGTTTGGAAACAAGCTTATCATTGGATGCATCCTATATTGGACATTTAGTAGGTGCGTTGTGTGTTTCAGCGACACCAATCTTTCAAATAAGCTTCGTCCAAACTCCGCCTGTGTACATATCTGCAACAACTCTCAACATGAGACGAATAGTTTCTTATGCAAATTTTAAAATGAAATAAAAAACGGAAAGATTGCATATATACCCAGCTTTGAACCATTGCAGGGAGTTGTTTCTCGTCTCCAATAAGTACAACATTACGCAGACCAGAGAGTTGTAAAGGGATAACAGATTCACATTCTTTAAGTTGAGCAGCTTCATCAATAACCAATAGTTCAACCTTCATCTTAAGGGCGTGTAGTCTTATTGAGCTTGAGACAGTGCAGAAGATTAAACATGCGTTTTTCAAACAAAAGTTTTCGATTGGCCTGTCACTTTTAAATTTAGGGAAATAAACAGTTTCAAAAAGGACCTCATCAAGTACTTGAAGGAACTCTTTTATCATCACTTGAATATTGGTCAAAGTTGTCACTTTATTTTTGAAATTGTTAACCTCTCGGAGGATGTTTATTATCCCATCATTTTGTGGAATCAAAGCTCCAATGGATTGAACCAAGTTGATAATTTTCTTCATTTTCTCTGCTAGTTTCAATGTAACAAAAGAAGTTGGCATATGTGTGTACAAGTTTCTTACTGAAGTTGTCAAATTTTCTTCAAGAACCTTGAATTTTTTTTTGATAAAGTGCTTGATATCTTCATCATCATCACTGCTTTGAGTACATAAGTACAAACTATATTCGTCTTCTGGGTGCTTAAGTAAACGTATCATTGATTCTGCGTTGTTTCTCCATCCAGAAGTAGGAGACAAGCAACCTGCAAGAACAGATACCCGATGTTCTAGAAACACTAATTGACTGAGTTCTTGGAATCCACCAATGTTCATTCGCTTGCTGTTTCCAAATAAAACTATGTCTCCAAAACCATAAGTATCGAACTTGAGTGAGCTTGTTACAAGACTGACTAAACGTGCTGCAACTTCTAACACAGCATTATTGGTAGGTGCACAAGTCAATGTGCGACATTTCATTTTCAAAAGAGCATTTAAAAGACAACTAACTGTCTTGGTTTTTCCCGTCCCTGGGGGACCTCTTATGAGGTTTACTGTCTCCTGATGACAACACTCTCTTGAAGCAATGCAACTCCACACCGCGTTTTCCTGGGATAAATTCAGATTTGAGGTGCTAATGACTGGTCGCAAGTTCTGTAAAGCATATTTCTTGATTTTTCTAACAGAGCAGAGCGAACATCTTTCACTAGCCTGAAATAGACACTCAGATCATCTAAATATGAAATAGAATTGAGGGGGAAAAAAAAGTTGCAAAAACTTTTTTGGTACCTTTGGATCACTTTGGAGCACTTTATTGATAACTTTCATGTTCTTTCCATCTAATTTTGAGTGCAAAGCTTTCCAGATACGATTATTCGTCGTTACGTTCATAAGATGAACTGCATAAAACATGAATTTCCCTCCATTGCTTGATTCATTAGCGGGAAACAGAAGGGGTTTCGAGGATCTAATTTGGATCTTTTCATGAACTTCATCCTTGACCATTTGGACCATAGCAATGACATAAGGACTTCCATTTAGCCATTTCAGACTATCAGCGGATCTTGGTTTTCCATTCGTCAAAGCAATTAGATCTCCCACCTCAGGCTCATAATCTTCAATGCTGCTCTTTATTTCCAATGATATGCTATAAAAGTGGCCTTTTGGGGACTTATTACCTTTGATTTTCGATACACTGATGATCTCACGAGTAGATGCATGATATATTAGATTCATTTTGGAGAGAAGCTCAGCATGGGTTTCCTCAAGTAGTGGCTCGATGAACGACTTGGTGTAATGATCTGTTGATGAAAATGTTTCTGGGATTTTCTGTACCTGTTAATAAATTTGGACCAAAACTATTATCACAACTAATAGCATTAAATTAATGTAAAATTGTATTTACTAAACTAATGATCAGTTCAACTATAATTATGTCTTTGATAATGCATACAGAACAGCCAAATAATAACTAACCTCATCCTTGTAAAGATTTCTGTTAAGCACGTCATTAACTGACCAAGAAAACACCACATCGATTAATCCGTGATCCTTCGTTCCCGGTTTACTCGTGCTAGAAGATGCCGTTGCCATTTCCTCGACAGATTCCGTATTATGATTTCCAAAACAGACAAGCGTGGGACTTGGGAGAACTCACTTTCCTAAGAAGAGGTCATTAAAAGCCTTATTCTTTCAAAACTGTCAAAGCTAGATTGATCATTAAAAAGTAAACTGGTACAATCTAATGAATAAAGAAATCAAAAGTAAAATAGTGCTATCAAGCAAAGAAGATACCAAGTTGACCCCTAGTCAATTACATAACTATTGTTTAATCTACTTTCCAAACAACAACAGTTTTGTCCAAACTTTGTTAAAAAAAGTGTCAAATTCTAACAAAGATATTCATCTTTTTTTTTTTTTTTTGAAAATTAACAAAGATATTCATCTAATGCTAAATATATACAATCACTTAGTTTTATTTCTTATAAAAAAAAAATAAAAAAAAAATACTACTTGTTGAAGAGACACTTCACATTGAATGCTTAGTAACCTTCAGTACCGTAAGGAAATAGTAGCTGAAATTGGATTCCAAATATTATTATATGATTCAATGATGCATAAAACTATAAAGTAACTAGTGATCGACTGGGATAACTCACTTTCCATATCGCTAGCAAGGGTGATTCAGCCTTATATTTTCAAAAGTGCTAAAGATTAATAATTTAAGGGTCATCGGGTACAATATAATGCATAAAGAGAAGTAAAATGGTGATGTTAAGGAAAGAAGATTCCAAGTTGACCCCAAGTCAATAACATAAAGATTAAATGATCTACTTTCCAAAGAGCAACAGTTCTTCCAAAATAAGGGTGTATGTTTTATTAAAATGTTTTAGCTCTCAACTATCACATTCTACTAGTAAGAGGTGGCATCCTACTAGTAAGAGGTGGCTAGAAAGTCTAAGGTCTGAATCTGACTACCACATCTTATCAGTAAGAGGTGACTAGAAAGTCTAAATCTTAACGAAATAATTTTGTTTGTTTTTTTATAATTGTCTGAATGATTTTAAGTACTCGTTTCTGCAATTTATTTAAGTAACTTATGTAAATACGAAACAAGATTTTTTATCATAAGTATAATACAGTTAATAAACCATCAAATATATTATATTAACACGAGTCTTCAATCTCTTATCGAGTAAAAGGCAGTAAGACAAGTCCCCCGCCTCCTACTGAGTAAGATGTTATATGTCTAACTGGTTCTAACTCAAAAGAAAAAAACAAACAAGCAAAACGTCTGACCACCTCTTACTAGTAAGAATAAGAGGGATATTAAGATTTAAAAAAAAAAAAAAAAAAAAAAAACAAATACGCCCTAA
This sequence comes from Artemisia tridentata subsp. tridentata, assembly GCA_021014915.2. NCBI lineage: Eukaryota > Viridiplantae > Streptophyta > Magnoliopsida > Asterales > Asteraceae > Artemisia > Artemisia tridentata. Next base: position 207,964,361 of record CP139503.1, read on the forward strand.
ATTTGAACGAAATAATGTTGTTTATTTTTTTTTTATAATTGTCCGAATGATTTTAAGTGCTCGTTTCTGCAATTTATTTAAGTAACTTATGTAAATATTAAACAAGACTTTTTTTATCATAAATATAACATAGTTAATAAACCATCAAATATATTATATTAACACGAGTCTTCAATCTCTTATCGAGTAAGAGGCAGTAAGACAAGTCCACCACCTCTTACTGAGTAAGATGTTATATGTCTAACTGGGTCTGACTCAAAAGAAAAAAACAAACAAGCAAAACGTCTGACCACTTCTTACTAGTAAGAGTAAGAGGGCTAGTAAGATTATTATTTTATTTTTTATTTTTTATTTTTTTTAAAACAAGTACACCCTAAGACTAGACAAAATGATGACAACACTCCCACCATTACATCAGCACCACATCACCATTCAGCACATTACCATTCCTTTCACTTTTCAGTCACAATAGTCACAATTCCCTTCACATCCGAACTCAATTTTTTAACAAATTTAATCAAAAAATAAATTAACTTTTATTCATAAATTAAAAACATCACATTGATAATAAAAAACTAAAACATACGAAATTAAAAATGTAAACTAATATTGCAAATTCCACTTCGCCTTAATCACCTCCTTCATCTGCATCACCCTTTGGAGGTAAGTCCACTTAAGTGCTCAGTAGAGCTCATATAGAACATGACGTTGTTTGTGTTCTTGGATGGCCAACGTTTATCTCTTTTCGATTTTCTCTTATTGCATTTCCATCTCCTTCCATTTGATCTTCAAAACGGCAGCTCGGTCTTCTTTCTTCAATGTTTGAAACGACTCGGTTTGACTTGCATATTCTTGTTGGTTATGCGCTCGTAAATCAATAATTATACGGCTAGAAATTACGTGAGCCTATCAGGACACACACGTATACATTTAGAGAGTGTTTATTAAATATAATTAATATGTTTTGTTGTATACTATTAATTATACTTAATATTATCCATGAAATAAAGATAACAGTCGTTAGTCTATTAGTGTAATGGTTAACGGTCGTTAAATCCAAAATTAACAAGTATTGTACAAGTTAATTACCAAAGGAGTAAAAAGCAAAATGGGGGTCTAGATCCTTCTTAGTAGGCCGACTATATTGGGCTAGGGCAAGAGGAGGAGTAACTTTTTCCCTAAGCTACCCTATTAGTATAAAAGGAGGCCTCTAGGTCTTCATTTATTCACACCTCAAATAAAAGCATTCTTTGATCTCTTCTCTTGCTCTCTACGATCGACCAACACCCCTAGAATGGAGTTGATTTCGTTTCTCATCTACAACTAGCATTCGTGTTTAGTTCGTAAGCTTGTGGGTTAAGCACTAGCATCCTAACGCTCTCGTTAGACGTGTAGTGTGAGTTTTCGATAGAGATCAACTCACTATTGTTGATTAGGGTTTTGTAGTGATACGAGATCCATTGAAGTGTTCATGATCAAGATCAAGACTTGGTGGTTATCTATTTTTCAATAGATTCGAGGTTAGTATTTATTATGTGTTTTAATTCATAACATTAAATATATAGATACATCCGCTGCTTACTCGTGGTATTGATGGTTTAATCAATATGAATTCCCTACAGTGGCATCACGAGCCATCTCGTTTGGTGTTATGGGTTACACATAGAGTCGCTTGCTACGCTAATTAAACACATATATTAATTGTTATGACAATAACATGCATTATTGTCTTTTAATTAAATCTTGATCTTTTTTTAATTATTAATGGTTAATAACACTTAAAAGGGGTTAGGAAAATTAAAAAGATTATTGTAACATGTACTTATTCTTTTTCTTTTTCCAATCTTAAGGCTTACGCGGTCATTATTATGACGTCTGTGATCCACTTGGTACCAAGCTCGAAAACCTTGTGGGAGCCTTAGATTCTCCAATTGGGGAAGACTCATTCTTGAGTTTTGGAGCATTACTTGTTTTACTGCTTTCCATTAGATTCTGTCTTCACCTCTACCCCTTCTTCTGAATGTTTTAATTGCTTATATGTTTTATTCCTTGTGACTTGTTTTACATATATGCTTTTGATTTTGGTAATAAAACAGACTAATTACTTATATTGAAACTTGTTTTTAATTAAATCGTGGGTTCCATCAAGCTATGGAGGGTGTGGATCATTACTCGAAGCTACCAGGATATAGCTTGCTAAATATCGTGAGATTTAATTATTGTCGGTTAATATACACACTTAATTCCTTGTGCCCAGTTATGTGTTATGTGTAAAACTTTTTTTTTACACTTAAACGGACTATAAACTATTGAAATCTGATTTAATTAAATCGCGGGTTCCATCAAGCTATTGAGGGTGTGGATCATTACTCGAAGCTACCAGGATATAGCTTTTTGAATATCGTGTGATTTAATAAACTTTAACTATAAGATACCTAAAGTTTTGTGCTTTTATTAATGATCTTTGATTATAACTAATTGCTTAGTTAAATCAATACAAGACCTAGGGTTTTGTGTGGTCTTTTCCTGCCCCACTACATGCTTCGGCATATGAGGGAATTATTGGAAGAACTTGGGTCTTTTGACTCATGCAGAGTACAATATAGAGTTCTTGACCATTCTTTGCCCGTGATATTAGTACACCTAATAAGTTGATTTTTTTTTTTTTTTTTTTTTTTTTTTTTTTTTTTTTTTTTTTTTTTTTTTTTTTGCAAACTTGTGTTACAAAGATGTATACATTCCTCTTTGTACACAATTTTTGATACATGTTTTTGTCAAAAAATATGTGATACCCTATTTGAAATTTAAGTTTATGCCATCCAAGTTTGAGAACACATGCACTTGCCTTTTGCTCTTCGTTGGACGTGAGTGAATTGCAACCCAAGGTGTTTATTCTCTGGCGTGAGACCTAGAGTTATTTACACATGTTCTCTAATTGGACGACTTAATTGAGTCAAGCGGTGAGATCCTTGAGCCTGAGGCATAGGATGAGACAAAACATGCATGACACTAGTAGCTTGTACTCTAGTGCCATAAGTCTCATAAATCTAAGAGTTTCACTTGTAATGCAATTGTCACACGCCGCCTACCTCTTGTACCCACAAGACTTACTAGAGTAGTAAGCACTACCATGATGAGTGGGAGTTCAAGAGGGTCTTAGTCTTTTAGTAAATTAATTGTTTTGTTTATTAAAACATGGGTAGTTAATTTGTAAAAGAATTAATTATTGAAGATATTAAAATTTTGAACTTTGTTTTATTGTAGATAGCAACAAATCAATCCGTCAACAATTCGATCTTCAGGTCTTTCCTCAAAAGGGAAAAACGTACTAGATCAAACTTCCTGGACTGGTATCGGAATTTGAGGATCGTCCTCACAGCCGAGGATAAGTTAACCAATGTGGAGCATCCCATACCTGCTACTCCTGTTCCTCCAACTCCTAATCAGCGGGTTCCTGCTGATGTCCTTGCTGCTCATGCCCAATGGGTTAAAGCATCCAAGGACATAGGCTGTCTTATGCTCATAAGCATGACTCCAGAACTACAAAAGAATTTGGAGCACTTTGATGCATATAACATGCTTAATGAATTAAAGACCATGTTTGCCCAGCAAGCAGAATAGGAAATCCTTGATATTGTGTAGGCCTTTCATGCATGTAAGCATGAGGAGGGTCAATCTGTTAGTACCTATGTTCTGAAAATGAAGGGCTATCTAGATAGACTAGAACGCCTTGGTCACCCCATGTCATCTGGCCTTGCATTCTTACCTCTTTGAACAAGGATTTTGTTGGATTCAGACATAATTATAATATGCAATGCCTGGGGAAGACAGTGACTGAAGTGCATGCAATGCTTAAGTTGTACGAACAAGGGCTTCCTAAGAAAGATGCTACTCCTGCTCTACTTGCTATAAAAGCAGGAAGGATCCAGAAGAACAATAAGAACAAGAAGCCGTTAAATGGTGCTCAGGGTAAGAATCGTGGTAACGGCAAGGCCAAGCTTACTTATGCCCCCAAGGCCATGATTCCCCCTCCACCTAAAAAGGAGCATCCTTCTAAGGACACTAAATGTCATCATTTTCATCAGATTGGACATTCGAGGAGGAACTGTCCTGCTTATTTAGCCGAGTTGATGCAGAAGAAGTGCAATGTTGGTAGCAATGCTAACACATCAGGTATCTTCGTCATAGAACTTTTCCTCATAAATCTTGGGTATATGACACTGGTTGTAGTACTCACGTCTGTAATTCTACTCAGGGTCTCAGGGGAAGTAAGAGACTGAAGCCAGGAGCTTTAAGCCTGTACGTGGGAAATGGAAACCGTGCAGCCGTTGAAGCTATCTGAAGTTTTGATTTATACCTTCCTAGTGGTTTAATAATTTAATTGGACAATTGTCATTATGCTCCTAGTATTACCAGGGGTATTGTTTCAGTTTCACTTTTAAAAGACAAGGGTTTCACTCATTGTTTTACAAATATTAGTATTTCAGTTTCAATGAATAACTCGTTTTATTTTAATGCAATTTCTAGGAATGGTATTTTTGAAATTGATATGCATGATTCTGTTTCGAATGATTGTTCTATGTATTCTGTTAATAGTAAAAGAGCCAAGTGTAACTTGGACTCTACATTCTTGTGGCATTGCCGACTTGGGCACATTAACAAGAAACGCATTGAGAAGCTGCAACGTGATGGGCTTCTTAAATCAACTGACCTTGAGTCTTTTGATAAGTGTGAATCTTGTGTGTCTGGGAAGATGGCAAGAAAGCATTTTCCGCATAAAACGGAGAAAGCTACAGATCTGCTTGGACTTATACATATTGATGTATGTGGCCCTTTTAGAACTGTGTCAAAACAAGGATACAACTATTTCTTAACTTCCACTGATGACTTTAGTCGATATGGTTATGTTTACCTGCTTAAACACAAACATGAAGTCTTTGAAACTTTCAAAGTATTTCAAAGTGAAGTTGAGAATCAACTTGGTAAGACCATAAAGGCTTTACGGTCTGACCGTGGAGGCGGATATATGAGTCAAGAGTTTATAGATCATCTTAAGAAGTGTGGGATTGTCTCACAACTCTCTTCTCCACGAACACCTGAACATAATGGTGTATCTGAAAGAAGAAATCGAACTCTGCTTGACATGGTAAGATCTATGATGAAACAAACAACTCTACCAATGTCCTTTTGGGATTATGCTCTTGAGTCTGCTGCACGCATTCTCAATATGGTTCCATCAAAGAAGGTTGAAAAGACACCATATGAACTATGGCATTGGAAAGTCCCTAATATGTCTTACTTAAAGGTCTGGGGTTGTGAGGCTTTCGTGAAACGTGACATGCCTGACAAACTTGAACCAAGATCTATTAAGTGTATCTTTGTAGGATACCCAAAGGAAACAATGGGTTACTACTTCTACTACCCACATGAGCACAAGGTATTTGTTGCTAGGTTTGGTGAGTTTTTTGAGAATCGTCTCATCTCACAAGAAACAAGTGGGAGGATAGTAGAACTTGATGAAATTCAAGAAGATACTCACCCTTCTGAAAATACTAGCCAACTTCCTGAGATGGTTGAACATGAAAGTGTTGAACCAGAAAATGAAGTTATTCCTGTTCGTAGGTCCTCAAGGACAATACGTGCACCTGAATGTATGTGTTTGTACATCGATTCAGAAGAGCATGAGTTAGGGGATCTTAATGAACCTGCTAACTATAAAGCTACATTAGCATATTCTGAATCAGAAAAATGGCTTAATGATATAAACGAGGAAATGAAATCCATGATAGACAATGAAGTCTGAATTGAAGTTGACCTCCCCCCTAACGCTAAAACCGTTAGTAGCAAGTGGCTCTTCAAGAAAAAGACTGACATGGATGGAAAGGTACACACCTATAAAGCTCGTCTTATGGAAAAAGGTTATACTCAAACCTACGGTGTAGATTATGAGGAAACCTTCTCGCCTGTTGCAGACATAAAAGCTATTAGGATTCTTTTAGCCGTAGCAGTGTACTATGACTATGAGATTTGGTAGATGGATGTCAAAACTGCCTTCTTGAATGGTCACTTAACCGAAGAGGTTTACATGGACCAACCTGAAGGATTTGTCAATCCACGATATCCTAACCGTGTATGCAAGCTACAACGATCCATTTATGGATTAAAGCAAGCATCTAGGCAATGGAATAAAAGGTTTGATGAGGAGATCAAGAAGTATGGTTTCACTCAAAACCTAGATGAGCCATGTGTATACCGTAAGGCTAGTAGGAGTAATGTAGCATTCCTAATCTTATATGTTGATGACATATTGATCATGGGAAACAACATTCCAATGTTACAAGCTATTAAAGCCTATCTTGGAAATTGTTTTTCTATGAAGGATTTAGGTGAAGCTGCATATATTCTAGGAATCAAGATCTACAGAGATAGATCTAAGCGGTTGATTGGACTTTGTCAAAGTGCATACATTGAGAAAATCTTGAAAAGATTTAATATGACGAATTCCAAGCATGGAACTACCCCAATGCAAGTAAAACTTGAGTTGAGAAAATCTCAAGGACCCTCAACATCTGAAGAGGTGAAACGCATGAAGAGGAGTCCTTATGCCTTGGCTGTAGGATCCATCATGTATGCGGTGAGGTGCACTAGACCTGATGTTGCGTTCGCTCAGAACTTAACAAGTCGATTTCAAGTAGATCCAGGAGAAAGTCATTGGACTGCTGTGAAGAAAATATTGAGGTATCTACAATATACTAAAGATATGTTTCTTGTTTATGGTGGAGACCCAGACAGAGAGCTCAGAGTTACCTGTTATACTGATGCTGGGTGGCAGACCGACAAGGATGACACCAAGTCGCAAACCTGATACGTTTTTGTTCTAAATTGAGGCACTGTAGTCTGGAAGAGTGCCAAGCAAAGCATTACAGCGATGTCATCTATACAAGCTGAATACACTGCTGCTTCAGAAGCTGCGATGGAAGCTATTTGGATAAGGAAGTTTATTGATGAGCTTGGAGTAGTCTCCACTAATAAAGAACCTATGAAAATGCTATGTGACAACACTGGAGCATTAACTATCGCCAACGAGCCTGGAGCTCAGAAAGGCGCCAAGCAATACAAAAGGAAGGTTCTCTATCTCTGTGAGGTTATCGCAGATAATGAAGTAGTACTTAACAAAGTTCACATACATGACAACTTAGCTGATCCGTTTACTAAGGCGTTGCCTTTGAACAAGCATGTTGAGCATGCTAGTGGTATTGGACTTATTGGACTTCGTTCAGTTAATAGTCTCATGTAAATCTGTTTTGATTTTAGTATTTGGATAATGAGATATGTAAAACATTTATTATTTTGATGATTAATATACGTGGTACTTGAGTTATTCATTCATATATTAAATTGTGTCCTAAATTTGCATGTTAAATCCATAAGTAATTTTATTACTTTAAATTGTCACAACCCGTAATTTTAGGTCATTTTCCGAACCCCGACGATTCACTATTCATCAGTCACTATTCATCATTTACTATTCACCGATCACTATTCATCATTTTACTATTCATCGTTTTCGGAGTCGATTTGAGATTCTGAGAAGCGTTCGGAAATTTTACTATTCACGTGACACTATTCATTCCCGGAGAAAACTTACTATTCATGTTCATTCATTCATTTCATCGTAAACGTAGTTTACGGGTATTCATATTCGCGTAACCGGATGGGTTTAGCTGCGAATTCATGCGTCATTGGTGGGGACACTGCATACGGACTAGGAATAGTCTACATATCATCATAATTACATTTTCATACTATTCCACTCGTAGGTTTATCAAATTAACATTTTTATTACTTTTGACGTTTTACGTATAATTAATTTTAATTAAAACGTTAACGCGCGAACAATAAATGTGACTAACACGTCCGACAATCCCCACAATGGTCCCGATATATTTTTACACTCATTTTAACATCACAAAGTTTATAAAATTCAATTACCCGGTATTTTGAGAATTTATTTATTTTATATCGTACGTTTTAATTAATTTCGACGGTTTTCGTAAAAACTAAACAATAATTGTCCAAACACCTAAAACTTGTACCCAACATATTTTTATTATTTTTATGACTTTATTAAGTCCCGGTTAACTTCGTTAGTATTTATTTCAAGACAACTCGGTACCCGATAACACCCAAAGTATACACAAAACAACTAATACTTTTAAATGGGGGAGACAAGCTTCTTAATTAGCCCAAACTCTTCTTTTTACCCATGTGTGCCGCCCCCCCCTAGTCCCTAGTCCATGTGATTACTTGATTTATTAAAGACCATAAAGACCATAAAGACTTATGCATCTTATACTTTTCATTTCACACTTTCACTTTACAAATAAACTAGCCAAACACTCTCATCCTTTCTTCATCATATGGATCGGCCATCATCATCAAACAAGCAAGAAACCATAGATTTTCCAAGATCAAGTCATAATCAAGCTCCATTTATCTTCCTAGTTATGATTTTGAGATCAAACCTCAAGATTATTACTCATTTCTTATCCAAACTCATCAAAACATCAAGTAAGTCCAAGAACATCTTTTTGATCTTTTCATACTTTCATTTTTCTAGCTTCATGATGTTTATTCAAGATCTATATGCATATGTTAGTTTATACCACTCTATGTATACTTTTTACAACTTATGAACACTAGATCTATGGTTTTCATTAACACCCTCATGAGATCCACCAAGGTTGGTGATGGTTAGGACCCCATGACACCCTAAGAAGGTATATGGTAGGATTTGCGAACTTGTGGAGTTGATTTGAAGTGATTTGAGTAAGTTTAGAACTTTAGAAACGGATTTTTAAACACTATAGTTAAGGGTCTGTTCTTAAACGGCAGATCTGGAAACCTCAGTAATTTTTGAACTATTTTGGCCTTCAAAATCAGAAAGTAATTTCAAAAACGAAACCGTGGGCGCCGGAATCACTAAAATCGGACTTATAACGAAGGAGATACGCTAAAAACGAGTTAACGACGAAAACTATATTTTCTGAAAATCCCTTGCTGATGAACAGTTGTCACGGGCTGTTTTGGGCATAAAACTTGATCTAGCCGTCCCGACTTATCAAAAATATGTTAGTATGTTGTCCCACGATCCCGTGGATATAAAGAACGTCGAAAACAAGCTAATAACGAACAAGATACACGCGTTTAAACTTCGATAAATACTACTAATTTTTGACAGCTTTTAATGGAAATATAATTACGTACTAAAAACTATATTTTTCAAGTAACAACCACGGAGAGCCGTATTTCTTACCCGTTGGAACACGTACGATCAAAGGTTTATTAACGCAACTATTATAAGACATACCAAGGTTTTCAAAACGCCGAGACTAACACAAACGTTTTATACACATTATTACACGACTAGTTTTGACGTAACATGTTGAACACATTTTTACCAAGTTTTGGAAAACATTACATATCGACGATAACTATTATTTTCAAAGTACGAGTGGTATAGGTTACATATGCATGAGCATTCACTACATCGTCTAAGTAGAACATATTCATTCATGATAGGTTGCGGCTAGTGTTCGCGCCTTGTTGTTCCGTTCATCTCATATTCATCGCATTGTTGTATTATCATACCAGGTGAGTTCATAGCCCCACTTTTACTCTCTAATACTTGTTTTAAACTCTTTGGGGGAGATACATGCTTAAACTGTTTGCTATTACTCAAGACGATTTTACTCATATGCTATGCTACGCTTTTATACACTTACTCATGATGTGTAGTTTTATTACGATATATGACTTAATGTGGAAAACTATTCTATACGCTATATTCATTCACCACTGTTTAACTCCTGGATGGAGCCGACGGAGAGGTATTGATAGTACTATCGGGTTGACACCCCCACCCTTGGCCCGCGATTCATGGCCTTGGGTGAATATAATCCAGCTTTGAAGCATTCTTGCTTATTCTTGTCGTGAGGTTCAGTAGGCTATTAAACTTTACATTAAGAGTTCATATATCGTATACACATTCGACTTAATCATACTATATGTTAGCAGTGGGTTGTAAACACACAGGTTGCGAGTCTTGTATGGCCGGGGCTTGGAACTGAGTGGATTTACAATGCCTTTGCTGGGAAATCTTCATTCAAATGCAATTCATTTTACACTAAACTCTATGAACTCACCAACCTCGTGTTGACACTTTAGCATGTATTTTCAGGCTTTAAGCAAAGGCACGCTACTGGAGGTTTTGGCAGGGCATGGCATGGTCATAGAAGACTCTGATATTCATATGGGACCGTTTTAAACGATATTTTCCAGGGCCTAATTCCGCATTACTTTTTACAATGTAAATCAACAATTTTTGTTAAACAATGTTATTCTAAATGATTAAGTTGAAAACCGTTCTTTGCACTTGTGTTGTGATACCAATTGAGTTGCACCCCAGCTACATGTAAGCTTCCGCTGGACCCGATTTTGGGGGTGTGACAGATTGGTATCAGAGCCTAGGCTATAGAGAATTGGGTAATTTTAAAACCTAAACTATAGCTACTTTTACGAAAACTTAACCCTATGACCGCCACGTGCCTGCCTGCCAAGCTGATGCCTCATTTGTGGTTTGTTGCTGACATATTTAATGAGATTTGTATCTTATTGCCAGATGGATTATACTCACTTATTCTCGTTGATTACTGTGATTGTCTTACATATAAGGGTGCATACATATCATACACGTCACAGCGTTACACCTCTTCCTTACGTAGTTTATCATTCGGCCTCAAGCCTGATCACATGCCTTAGTCATTTGAACCACCCTTTACATGTGAAGGACATAGTATTAGTATAACTAAGCTGAGTATTCCAAAATTCATTAAACCTCGGTGGAATATAGACTGGTCATCTATATTCGACCCGGGACAGTGGGACATAGCCTGACCACCTATGTTCGACTCAGAGATGAATTTCGCAATACTGAGAGTAGTTATAATGGAATTATGTCCGGATTGATTTGATCGGTGTAAGCAATTCCAATATCGAGCCAATCTTTCAAAAGACCTCATTTCAGGATGTTGAATCCATTATTTTTGGCAACTTGTTTCCTAGCTTGATCTAGTGACAGTTCTTGTTTGATGAGTTGCGAAAATCAAGCTAAGATCCAAGTTGTTACCCCAGCCGATTCAGTTTAATCTCATGACAGTTCTTGTTTGATGAGTTGTGAGATTAAATTTGAATCGACAACCTAAACCGATTTAGCCTAATCCCATGACAGTTCTTGTTTGATGAGTTGTGGGATTAAGTAAAAATCGGTTACCTTAAGATCTTTTGAAGGCTACGCTCGAGGATGGGGAAGTTTGCCTCATCAAATCTGACCAGGAGAACGTGCGTGCGCAGAACGAACGAGCTGAACTTCGGGACGAAGTTCCTTTTAGGGTGGGAGACTGTCACAACCCGTAATTTTAGGTCATTTTCCGAACCCCGACGATTCACTATTCATCAGTCACTATTCATCATTTACTATTCACCGATCACTATTCATCATTTTACTATTCATCATTTTCGGAGTCGATTTGAGATTCTGAGAAGCGTTCGGAAATTTTACTATTCACGTGACACTATTCATTCCCGGAGAAAACTTACTATTCATGTTCATTCATTCATTTCATCGTAAACGTAGTTTACGGGTATTCATATTCGCGTAACCGGATGGGTTTAGCTGCGAATTCATGCGTCATTGGTGGGGACACTGCATACGGACTAGGAATAGTCTACATATCATCATAATTACATTTTCATACTATTCCACTCGTAGGTTTATCAAATTAACATTTTTATTACTTTTGACGTTTTACGTATAATTAATTTTAATTAAAACGTTAACGCGCGAACAATAAATGTGACTAACACGTCCGACAATCCCCACAATGGTCCCGATATATTTTTACACTCATTTTAACATCACAAAGTTTATAAAATTCAATTACCCGGTATTTTGAGAATTTATTTATTTTATATCGTACGTTTTAATTAATTTCGACGGTTTTCGTAAAAACTAAACAATAATTGTCCAAACACCTAAAACTTGTACCCAACATATTTTTATTATTTTTATGACTTTATTAAGTCCCGGTTAACTTCGTTAGTATTTATTTCAAGACAACTCGGTACCCGATAACACCCAAAGTATACACAAAACAACTAATACTTTTAAATGGGGGAGACAAGCTTCTTAATTAGCCCAAACTCTTCTTTTTACCCATGTGTGCCGCCCCCCCCTAGTCCCTAGTCCATGTGATTACTTGATTTATTAAAGACCATAAAGACCATAAAGACTTATGCATCTTATACTTTTCATTTCACACTTTCACTTTACAAATAAACTAGCCAAACACTCTCATCCTTTCTTCATCATATGGATCGGCCATCATCATCAAACAAGCAAGAAACCATAGATTTTCCAAGATCAAGTCATAATCAAGCTCCATTTATCTTCCTAGTTATGATTTTGAGATCAAACCTCAAGATTATTACTCATTTCTTATCCAAACTCATCAAAACATCAAGTAAGTTCAAGAACATCTTTTTGATCTTTTCATACTTTCATTTTTCTAGCTTCATGATGTTTATTCAAGATCTATATGCATATGTTAGTTTATACCACTCTATGTATACTTTTTACAACTTATGAACACTAGATCTATGGTTTTCATTAACACCCTCATGAGATCCACCAAGGTTGGTGATGGTTAGGACCCCATGACACCCTAAGAAGGTATATGGTAGGATTTGCGAACTTGTGGAGTTGATTTGAAGTGATTTGAGTAAGTTTAGAACTTTAGAAACGGATTTTTAAACACTATAGTTAAGGGTCTGTTCTTAAACGGCAGATCTGGAAACCTCAGTAATTTTTGAACTATTTTGGCCTTCAAAATCAGAAAGTAATTTCAAAAACGAAACCGTGGGCGCCGGAATCACTAAAATCGGACTTATAACGAAGGAGATACGCTAAAAACGAGTTAACGACGAAAACTATATTTTCTGAAAATCCCTTGCTGATGAACAGTTGTCACGGGCTGTTTTGGGCATAAAACTTGATCTAGCCGTCCCGACTTATCAAAAATATGTTAGTATGTTGTCCCACGATCCCGTGGATATAAAGAACGTCGAAAACAAGCTAATAACGAACAAGATACACGCGTTTAAACTTCGATAAATACTACTAATTTTTGACAGCTTTTAATGGAAATATAATTACGTACTAAAAACTATATTTTTCAAGTAACAACCACGGAGAGCCGTATTTCTTACCCGTTGGAACACGTACGATCAAAGGTTTATTAACGCAACTATTATAAGACATACCAAGGTTTTCAAAACGCCGAGACTAACACAAACGTTTTAACACATTATTACACGACTAGTTTTGACGTAACAAGTTGAACACATTTTTACCAAGTTTTGGAAAACATTACATATCGACGATAACTATTATTTTCAAAGTACGAGTGGTATAGGTTACATATGCATGAGCATTCACTACATCGTCTAAGTAGAACATATTCATTCATGATAGGTTGCGGCTAGTGTTCGCGCCTTGTTGTTCCGTTCATCTCATATTCATCGCATTGTTGTATTATCATACCAGGTGAGTTCATAGCCCCACTTTTACTCTCTAATACTTGTTTTAAACTCTTTGGGGGAGATACATGCTTAAACTGTTTGCTATTACTCAAGACGATTTTACTCATATGCTATGCTACGCTTTTATACACTTACTCATGATGTGTAGTTTTATTACGATATATGACTTAATGTGGAAAACTATTCTATACGCTATATTCATTCACCACTGTTTAACTCCTGGATGGAGCCGACGGAGAGGTATTGATAGTACTATCGGGTTGACACCCCACCCTTGGCCCGCGATTCATGGCCTTGGGTGAATATAATCCAGCTTTGAAGCATTCTTGCTTATTCTTGTCGTGAGGTTCAGTAGGCTATTAAACTTTACATTAAGAGTTCATATATCGTATACACATTCGACTTAATCATACTATATGTTAGCAGTGGGTTGTAAACACACAGGTTGCGAGTCTTGTATGGCCGGGGCTTGGAACTGAGTGGATTTACAATGCCTTTGCTGGGAAATCTTCATTCAAATGCAATTCATTTTACACTAAACTCTATGAACTCACCAACCTCGTGTTGACACTTTAGCATGTATTTTCAGGCTTTAAGCAAAGGCACGCTACTGGAGGTTTTGGCAGGGCATGGCATGGTCATAGAAGACTCTGATATTCATATGGGACCGTTTTAAACGATATTTTCCAGGGCCTAATTCCGCATTACTTTTTACAATGTAAATCAACAATTTTTGTTAAACAATGTTATTCTAAATGATTAAGTTGAAAACCGTTCTTTGCACTTGTGTTGTGATACCAATTGAGTTGCACCCCAGCTACATGTAAGCTTCCGCTGGACCCGATTTTGGGGGTGTGACATAAATTGTCCATTGTCGATCAATGATATGGGAGTATCGTTGAATTAAGGCAAATGGGAGAGATTGGTTATATTCTTTGAATACTAAGGATGTCTCCGCCAAACTCACATGTTATCCACGTGCTATGGATATTGGACTTCCCCAAACCTACGAGTCATCACTTTATGGATCGGCGTCATTAAGTGATATCTAGCAATGGTCATTTTATTTGTCCTCTGACTTGAGATGCAAGCAGGTTTTGCATGTGTGGATCTTTCTTCTTGACTGTAGTCAAACGCTATCTTGGACAAGGTGGTTATAAAGGCTATTCTCAGAAGTTGGTTGAAGCATGTGAATGACACGTGTAGTCAAAATAGAATTTGTTCCTCCACTTGTCTTCTTGAGAATGATACTACTAGGCCCCTCGCTGAATTAATCAGATGTTTGCATGGCCGTGCCCAAAGTGTAAATCAAGATGATACTTGTTTTACGTTTGGTAATCTTGATTTATTTCTAAAACGAGAAACATAATAGTTGAACAATATGGAATGACGTTGATCCATATCCATAGTTCAACAAGTATCTGAAACAAAAAGATAATTTAAAATTGTAAACCATTTACCTAGCTGTTTTATGAAACCACACTCAGGTATTTCTGGGAGCAATGCGGTGTTTCTAGACACTTAGCATTGTTAGTATACATTATTGATTGTTACGATCGCAAGTGGGAGCTGTTGGTTATGCGCTCGTAAATCAATAATTATACGGCTAGAAATTACGTGAGCCTATCGGGGCACACACGTATACATTTAGAGAGCGTTTATTAAATATAATTAATATATTTATTGTATACTATTAATTATACTTAATATAATCCACGAAATAAAGATAACGGTTGTTAGTCCGTTAGTGTAATGGTTAACGGTCGTTAAGTCCAAAATTAACAAGTATTGTACAAGTTAATTACCAAAGGACTAAAAAGCAAAATGGGGTATAACAACCCGTAATTTTTGGGACTATTATTTAATAGTGAAAATATTTATTATATATTTTCTGACATTTACTGACGATTAAAATTTACAAACTAGAGGTTATCTCGTTTTCCTGAAAAACGACCCCACAGGCGCATCGACACAGTTAGTTATGGCATTAGACTAACAAATTCTTATGTGAGTCAATAATATTTTCTAAACTCAAATTTATTTATGAAGTTTACATGAGTTCATTTTTTTTGTATGACTTTTAATTAAATCGCGTAAACTAGAAAAACAACGTTTAATCTAAACCGACACTAGACTAAATTTAAACTACGTCAAGTACATGTCATGTGACATTAATAAACAAGCTTTATGAGTTGGTATAATTAGTTTTACAATCTTTACGTAGAACGCTCACGTTTCACCTTTTAGTGCATGCATGCATACATTTAAACTACACCACATCTTTTGTACATACTACTACACAAATACATCTACAATATATACATTATTACTCAAACATAACAAATTAATACCCTAAACCCCACATTGCCGCCCCCTCCTAATACTTCTCTTTTTATTTGTGCTAATCCCATCAAAGTACACTAAATCAAATCATGTTTCTCACTAACCATCAAAGACCCTTGTGTATGAGGAAATTAGTGGAAGGAAATGCTGAAAAACAACTGTTAGTTAGGGAATTGCAAATTGAACGTGAGTCAGGTTGTCAGTATTTGTGATAACGGGGCTGCGAGTGGATGTGGATCTGCAGACTTGATGTGCAGAGACTGTAACTACTGGTTTAGGGTCATTTGCTTTGGGTGGTGCTACAAAAGCACATGATGCTGATGACCGTTTGCAAAAACATGTGGAATCAAGTAGCATTCAACCTTGAGGTTAGTAAGTCTTGTGCAATATCCTTTTGGCGACATTGTCTTTGTTCCAGTATATGTTACTATTTTTTGCTTTCACTGTTTAGAGTCTAATTTTGGTTTTGTAAACAATCTCACGCAGATGAACTGTTTTGTGTTGTAGTATAATTTTTAGTGACAAATGTGATATGTGTATTTGAGGTTTGAATTAGTTTCATAGAATCGGCTACTCCTTTGTTATTTTTGTTGTTTTGGAATGATAATTGTTAGTGGTGGTGTGGTATAAATTTTTGTAAAACAAAAAGTATAAGGCAGATTGATATGGCTTCCTGCATATTTTAAGCATGTGTGTGTGTCATGTAACTTTTGGTGATGTAGAATCACCACTTGCAGGTCGAAAAGAATTTGGTTGCAAGTGGTGATTTTGAGCAGTTGTGCTTGTTTGCTGTTTTAGCTGGTATTGGTTTGGTCTCTTTTTATTTTTTTTAATTTTTGTTTTTTTTAATTTATTGATTTATTTTTGGTGTGTTGTTTTGTTGTGGTACTGTTACATTTTGGTTTTTTCCTATTTGTTATGTTGTGGCTATAAAACAATGTAAGTAGATAGTTTCAGTTTCATTGGTTTTTTTTTATACTCAACTTAAAAGAATAATGGCTGCAATATTGACGAACTAAAATAGGCGTGTGGTTCTAATCAGCTTCATCATTGTTTGAAGTTTCTTTTTGTGCAAGAATGGACAGAAAATGAGGGTCTTATTGTGTATCTTGGACAGAAATGCGCTGATCTTCAAGCAAACATTGAGAAGAGAGATGGGCTGATTCAAGAGTTGCATTCTTTTGGTCTTTTTCATGATGTGGCTACTGATGGGTTAGATTGTATGGTTGAGACGCAGCAGAGGGAGCGAGAGATTTTAGCTGGCCTGAGTGCTGTTTTGAACTTAGGTCGTGAAGGGAGGCTTGAAAAGCAGCGTCATGTTGGTTTGATGGACCTAAAGGATTAGGGTGTTTTGGTTTGGCTGTTGATGGTGTTAAGTCTGTTGGTAGCAAGGTTGTCTAGGTTTCCAGTTTTATGAATTTTCATGTATTTTTTTAAGTTAACGATGATGTTGCTGCTTATGTTTGTGTCATTTCTGTAAAAGAATGATTTCTTATGAATAAAACCTTGGTTATAAGTATTCCACCATGGCAGAAACACATATGAAGCCTAGAAACAAATATTTCTGAACTTTTTTGAATCACAAAGGTTAGATAGAATGATTGTCAGTGAACATGATTCCTACTTTTTGTAGGTTGGAAATGAAAAAAAAAATTGTACAAATCAACAAAACAAACATTGGCATACATAAGTCGTTTGTGCTGCTATGGCGCAAATTTTTTACAAAAGGAAGATATGTTTTGATACATATTTAGGCTTCTGCTACACAAATATTGTACAAAACACACCATCTGGTTACATGTAACTTCCTACCTGAGTTATACATGATCATAGCTGCCTTGCATACATGTCTAAATCAGTTTTTTGTTATCTTAGAATGGCAACCAACCGTCTTAGTATTTACATCTGATATAGTCTATAACCAAAGATTGGTGCGTGTGGCTGCCATGACTACTTTAAGTTCGCTTCGACTTCTTCTTTTGAACATTTCTGGGTTTTGAGTGCTCTTCTATTGAGCTTTCTGCTGTTGCTGCATAAGTCAAAATAAGTAGCTTATCAGTGACCAATAAGATGTTATTTAGGCATACTAAAAGCAGTAATCAAGTATTTTAATAAGCAAGAGATACAAAAGTTCTAGATGACACTTGAGTTAACCTTTTTTTTAATGGTTCTATGATTTAAAAGAAACAGTTAACAACCCATTATTTCTGGCTACTTTTAAAGGCTGCAACTTAATAATTTTTGGCTTTTTTGGATGCTAGTATGGTTCAACAGAAATAAGTAACAGTAGAATAGTTGTGAGCACTTTCAATGGCTATAATGGGTGTAAATAAGGTTCTTCTGCATCTTTGGCAGAGATGGTATATTCCAAAAAAAAATTTTCAATGGTTGTATGATGTTAATAAGCCAAAGGAGATAAGGCAACAACAGTGCACTCTTGTGCATAGATACAAAGATGTTGTACTAAAAGCTTATTTTTTCTGTGGGACTTTGTGCATATAATTGTAACATTTGTGGTGAGGGTGAATGGCAGGTGGCAAAAAAAAAGTATTGTACATGGTTGTATTGTTTTGATGCATGATGCTAATAAGTCAAAAGAGATAATGCAAGAACAGTGCATCTTTATGCATAGATAAGATTTGGTGTATCTTGGCCAGAGATGGTGTACCAATGGTTTTATTCAATATGTAATCATGTTCTGTCATTGGGTAATTTTTTCTACTATTTTTTGATTAATGTAAATTTGGCTAATATGTTTTTATGTGTGCAAAAGATAAGTCTGTCAGTTCCTTTTTGGGTATCATTTGTGTAATTAAGAATTGGACCTGAGTGCTGGGGATAATGATGTATTCTGTCTCAAGCTTAAGGGGTGGATGAATTTCTAAGTGTTGGCCTACAATGTGCTATGATTGCTGTTTGCTTAATAAAGATAGTGTTTATGTTTGTTTAATATGTATTTGTAAGATATTCTATGTAATAAAAGTAATAATAAAGTCTGTGAATGGATTATTTGTGGTTTCTTTTGAAACTAATTATGTGGCAATTAATGTAAGGAAAATCTAGGTACTTTGAAAGTGAAACCAAACTGAATCTGTAAAACAGTAATATCCAATTATGGCTTGTGTAAAAAATTTAGGTATGTTGAAAATGAATCCAAAAGAAATATATAAAATAGTAGTGCATCTGTGTATTTTGTTTTCATGCAAATCAGCCAATGGTTTATTCAATATTAAATTATGGCTTATATATGTGGGCAGTTTGTTTTTATGTGTGCAAAAGATAACTATGTGAATTCCTTTTTGGGTTTGGTTTCCCTATTTAAGACAGTTTTGGTCTACATTTATTTTCACAATTCATTTTTTAACTTGTGATAAAGAAGGAACAAAACACAATGTCAAGCCGTCCTAAGTGTGATCAGCTTAGAGCCGAGGCTAATTCTAACAATTGGTCTGAGATGTTAGTTCTCTATTGCCATCAATCTGCAGGTGAAGACATTCAAATGGCACAACAGATGAATGCGCTTTGTGGAAGACTGCTTGGTGTCATCTGTGAAAGGGTTAGTTTTATTGAAGAGCTAGAGACTGTTGGGAACACCTACGCCCAGAAAACGGCAGAGTATCTAAGAGAGGTCCAGGAAAAAGATGACCAAAAGGTTATGCAGATGCGCATAATGAAAGCTGAGCTAGAGCTAAATGCTCGTAATATGGATCTGTTTATTCAGAAGCTTAAGGGCGTGATGGATTTCTAAGTTTGTGCCTATACTCGGAGAAAACTGTTGTTGGTTATGATGTGTGATTTATGTTGGTGTTTGCATTTGCAATTATGTATGTGTGTTTAATTTTATTATGAGTGCTGTTGTAATGTTTGTGGTAAGCCTATGTCAGTTGATTGTAAGATATTTTATTCAATAAAACTGATCGTTTATGTTAAGTAAAATTGTGCCACTTACTTTTTTTCGTATTTAGATCTGCTGGTTCATCTTGAAACAATGGTCTCTTCATTGTTTTGGTCCTACTCTCTTTATCTGTCTTTTCTTGGGGATCCTCTTGGTTTGTTATTGCAAGAGTTGCTGGTGGTGTTCCAATTTTTTATAAACAAACAGTTAGTAGTTGCATATGCAGATCTTATCTTTAAATAAGAGAAACTTTTAAGTAAAATAGTGTTACCTAAGTTTGTTTCTATTGTTGCATTTGTTCCTTCATCTCATTTTTTCTTGTTGAAAACCTGATCTAGGATGAAATCTGTTGTTCTGCTTGTTGGGTTGAAATGGATTTGGAAAATATTTTTTTGGCCTTCGATTGCAAATATCTCGGCTGGTATTTCTTGTGGGTCTGCTGCTTTGTACATGAATATCCTGTGACATCATCTGCTGCGGGGGTAAAGAAAGTGATTGCAGCTGTTGCAGATGGATCTGTGATGAACCCTTTTGTTGATGCAAATAATATTCTAAAAACGTTATTTATATCTTTCGATAACTTCACGTTTTGAGGATGACAAAATGTGAAAACACTTTACGTTAAAATTAACGTAAGCAAGTTTTTAGTCGAAAGATCCCATTTCTACGCAAATCACTCTAGGTATGAACAAACAAATTTACAACTTGACAAATGATCAAAGAAGTGAATTTGTGTTTAAAACTTCACATTTTTAATGTGACAAAACATTTTTTCAAAAATACACTTTACAAGTTATTTTTGAATTATTAAAAAATGTTTTATTGGAAAAATAAGTTTAAAATTTATAACAGCTATTTTTCCCCCCAAAATCAGCTCCAAACATCCCCAAATAAACTTTCACCACTAAAGACAAAAAGAGGAGCGATTTTGTCTGGCATGGTACCACGGTACCACTAAATTTAGTGGTACCGTGTGACATTTAGTGGTACCGTGTCCCCATAACGGCTAGATTTTTTCTGCCTATAAATACCAGCCCTCTTCACAGAGTTTAGGCATCCTTTTTCACACATATCTTTCTGAGTTCAATACTCTCACCACATCTTTTCTTCTTGATCATTTAGTTTAGTTTTCTTTTGTTTTAAGAGTGATCCAATCATCCAACTAAGAGATCACCTTCATTCCTCTACTAGTGCAAGAGAAGAACACAAGGTATCAAAGAAGATACAAAGTGTTGTAGTTATAGTTAGTGCACTTGTAACACTTGTTACATACTTGTTATATCTTTGCATACATCAAGATCATTTTTCTTTTGAGAGTTTGTCAGAGTAGATCATTGTGATCTTATAGAGATATTGAATATCTCTTTTAGCTTGTGAGCTTGTGAGTTTATCAAGTTGATCAAAGGTAGATTGGGTAGATAGAGTCAAGTGAGAGTTGATTATTGTGATGTTGTCGAGATCTTGAAGATCTCTTATAGCTTGTGGGCTAGTGTGTTGATCAAGTGGATCAAGGGTAGATCGAGTCAAGTGTGTTGATTGTGTGAAGTAAAAAGGATCGTATGGATCGTGGTAGATTGGTACTAGCTAAGATTAATACTCGAAATTTAGCTTAGTGTCGAAAATTAGGATAAGCGACGTTGTACGGTTTTCTCCGCCTGAAGGGAGCTTTTTTGACATAGTGCTTGAAACTCTCGAGTGTGGTACTCGGGGAGTGGAGTAGGGCGAAGAAGAGCTTCATGACCGAACCACTATAAATCTCTTTGTCCCGATTTGATTTTTCCATCTCTTTTCTTTACATTCATTTTTTATAGTAGATACTATAGATTAGTATTCATATTGGTGTTGATTGATTATACAAAAGATTCGAATCAAGGTTTTTCAAAAGTAAAGTTTTGAAACAAATTAAAAATGGGTAAAACTATTCAACCCCCTTCTAGTTTTTCACAATTGGTACCAGAGCCAGGTTAGTCAAGATTTTAAAGTAAATTGTATTTTAAAACTTGAATCGATCAATGGATTCTGACAAATATCAAGAAGGGCAATCTATGCAAAGACCACCACTTTTCGAAACCGATTGTTTTATATATTGGAAAACAAGATTCGAAACGTATGTGAAATCAAAAGACATTGATCTTTGGCATATTATTACCGAGGGTGACTTTCAACCGATTCAAAAGAATCCGGAAACTAAAAGGGATGAAATAGTTCCTTATAGTAAACAAAGTGATGAACTTAAAAGAAAATTAGCCAAAAATGATGAGGCTAACATGATAATTTATAATGCTTTGCCGAAAAAGGAATTTGAAAGAATTTTTATGTGTAATACGGCAAAAGACATTTGGAAAACTTTGTTAGTCACTCACCAAGTTAATAATCAAGTCAAAGAGAATAAGATAGATCTTCTTGTGCAACAATATGAAAAATTTTCCATTTCGGAAGATAAATCTATTGATAATGCTTTTGCTAGAGTTAATACTATTATTACTAGTCTTAAAGCTCTTGATGAAGGTTATTCTAGCAAGAACTATGTTAGGAAGTTTCTTAGGGCTCTACATCCCAAATGGAGAGCAAAGGTCACCGGCATTGAAGAGTCAAAGGACTTGGTGACATTATCACTTGATGAACTAATAGGAAACTTGAAGGTTCATGAGATGATAATCAAGAAAGACTCCAATATAGTCAAAGGCAAAAGCGAGAGAGTTAGATCTCTAGCATTGAAAGCCAAAAAGGAGTCTAGTGATGAGGAATGTTCGGGTTCCGATAGTGAAGATGAAGAGTATGCGTTAGCCGTTAGAGACTTTAAAAAGTTCTTTAGGAGAAGAGGTAGGTTTGTTAGGCAACCTCGTGATGATAAGAAGCTGTCACAAAAGAACCGAGATGAGAAGAAAGGAAAAAGTGATAGGAGATGTTTTAGATGCGGAGATTCCAATCATCTCATAGGAGAATGTCCTAAACCACTGAAAACCAACAACCAAAGAGCTTTCGTTGGAGGCTCTTGGAGTGATAGCGGTGAAGAAGAAGAGAAGAAGCCCAACGACAAAACATGTCTTATGGCTCAAGCTTCAAATGAGGTACATTCCGACTCTTCTTATTATAGTGATAATAATTCGTTGATGAGTGTGTAAATACTCATCATTTTTACCTTATCTGAACTGCCAAAACATTCAAAAACACTCAAAAATGCATCAAAATACTGAAAATATCCCAGGGATTGTGTTTTATGTGTTTTAAATGCAAAATGTTTAAAAACAGTTGAAAAACAAACAAAGTTTGCAAAATTGGCAGTTTCAGTCCCTCAAGTTTCAAAAATCGTCAAAACTAGTCCCTATGCATTTGTTTTGTCAGAAAAATCACCAAAGGTCCTTTTTAATCATAAAATATCATATTTAGTCCTTTGGTGAAAAGTTTGGATAAATTACATCTTTGGTCCCTCAAGTTTGAAATCTGTCAAAAACTGTCCCTGGGAATTTTAAAAATTGGAAAAGTACAATTTTGGTTCTTGGATTTTGGAAACATGGCAGGTTTTACCCTTGGAAGGAGTTTGGAAAGTTGGCAAACTGGTCCCTGAACTTTCGGATGTTACATATTTGGTCCCTAATAAAACACCAAACCCATTTCATAAACTAACCACCAAACCCATTATCCTAAACCCATAAACCCAAAATAAATTAAAACCCCAAGCCCAATTACCCTATCCAGCCCAATCCCTACCCCGATAATTACTTAACCTCAGTCAACCTTCGGTCAAATAATCCCTTCCCTTCCAAATTAAATAAAAAACCATCCAACCACTCCCACTCATCTCTGCAAACGCAGTTTCCCCCCCCTCACCTCCAACTCACCAACATTGTCCTTATTACTCAATCCTCCCACCAAACTCCAAAATGCATTTAATGCATCTTCTCGGTTTTCAAGTTATCAGGAAGCAGGTTGAAGAGTTTTGGCGCCAAAATCCAAAGAACGGCTAAGATTGATTTTTACTCATCCAAAGGTCGATTTTATTGCTGGGAAAGGACAAAGGAACCTCAGAAACCCTAATTGGAGCATATAAGAAGAAAGAGAAGCAGCAGAGCAAAGTGTGTAGTTTTTAGCTTATTTTTACTTATGTTAAAATTGTTGTTAATTTACATTTCCAGTAAAACCTTAGCATTGTAACGTGTTCTTTTCAGTTGATATCAAGTTTTATTTCATTACTTCAAGTCTCCTTTATCATTTTCAGTTCCATGTAATTTTCAAATCTTAGCTAAAATAATGGTTTAACCTCTTTATTAGTTATCAATGTTTAGTAAGTTCACCTAAGTTCTTAAATTACATAAGAAAACATAAAAAAAGGAAATAGAATCAGAAAAATAATAGATACACAGGGTACCTATGCATTTGACTGGAAGCATTGGAAGTGCCAAGTAATGGAATTGGCAGATGGATTTTTACTAGCTTGTTTTACAACAAGCTAGAGCTTGTAGCAGTTTCAAGGTTCCCTGGTTCAGCCAGGATTCAAGGTGTTATATTCTTGATTTCAGATTTTAGTTCTTAAGTGTATTATTAGCACAAATTGTGAATCTTAGTTTTAGTGGTTAAATATTGTTCAAGTCTGCTTATTTTACTGCTTAAATTATATTTTCATTGTTGATTATTAGTTAGAATTGCTTGGAGTTGGGTGTTTTAAAAGTTCAAGTTCTTGTTTGTGATTCACTTATTCAACTGTGTTGATAAGTTTTTTTTAGCTTAATTGCCATATCAAGTCCTCATAATCCTTAGTTAGATTTTGCTGAGCAATTGTCTTTAAAATCAGTTAGGTAGCTTATTAGGATAATTAGTTTGGTTAAATTTAGCTTAAATCATCAAAACCTAGTGTAAACTACCTAATCAAGGGTGTTTGGTTTATTTGAATTCTGTTAGGTCTAGTTGTTTTTCTGCTTGTTAATCTGCTTGGTTAGTGTCCTTCAGTCGTATTAGAGTCAAATAAGTCTTAAAATTGGTAGGTTTAATACAAAAAGTCAAAAGTTGCTTGATTCTTGATTCTGCTGAACTGAGGTGAATGGCAGCCTGCCAATTCTTCATTCTATGTACAACAATTGTTAAGGTAGCTTAATCTAGTCTTAATGTAGCTTAATTTAACATATTAAATCACCTAGGATCATTCAAAGTTCGTTTTGGTCAAAGATTGTTAAGAACTGAAAATAGTCAAAAGTTAAGTTTTGGTTTTCCAGGTTTTTGCAGATTTTCAAGAATTTCTAATGCCTTCGTTTTAAGCTTAAATAACTTGGTCTTTTGGATTCGAATAGTTCACCAGCTTGTGTGTTTGGTAATTTTTTCTTAGGATTTTAGAGAGAGTTTTTGATAGCTTGTCGAGGGCTTGAAGTTGGCCCTTTTGCCCTGCTCATCGAAGTGTAACAGCAGACCTGCTGTGTTTTTGAGCTCATTTCGAGCTTATTTGTGAGCTTATTTCGAATTATAAAAAGTTAAAACTCATTGTGTTAGCTTATTTTATCATTTGGCAATCGAGTTTTCAAGAGAAAAGTAAAAGAAAAATAGTTTTAAAAATTGGAAGTTAACCAGGATCGAACCTGGGGTATTTCTGGTCTAAAAACGTTTTTAGTTTGCCCTTTTTACAAGTCAGTCCTCGAGTTTCAGTTTAGTCATATTTGGTCCTTGTCTTTGTCTGAATTCTGTTTTTAGTTTAGAATAAGTTTCGGAAAATTACAATTTGGCCCCTGTCTTTGTTTTAGCATATTTAAAGTTTTAATTTTTCACTTTTTGCCCCTAAACTTTTGTAGAATTTTATTTTCTGTTACAAATTTAGTTTTTAAATTAGATTTGTACTCGTAGGACTAGTATTTCATATATCTCATTAGTGTACGCATTTTAATTAGTTTTCGACTCGCGTTTTTTTTTATTTTAGATTAAACGAAATATAAAAATAGTGATAGCTTCTATTTAATAGAGTTTATCTTTTTAAATTTTAAATTAAGTATATTTCAATTTCATAATTTTCTTAGCTCATTTAGTATTTTTTTTTAGAATTTAAATTAGTTTAATTAGCATTTAAATAATTAATAATTAGAAATAATTAAATAAAAAGTGTAGAAAATTAGAATTTAAGTTTTAAAATAAGTTTTTAGTGATTTTACATTTTTAGGTTTTAAATTTCATAAATTTTACTTTTTAGTTCTTTTTAGATTTTTCGTCGCGCGTTTTTAAGTTAATTAATTCGCGTTTAATTTAGTTGTGCATATCTGTTTTAATTGTTAAACAAAGCAAAATCAAAATCAATCTGAATCATCAATCACTCTAATCCAAAGCTTCCCACAAGAGCCCATTCACATCTCGTTGGGACACGACCCGGGTGATCACTTGCCCGGTATCACACACATCACATCCTCGGGTTTTGCAAGTTTGACTTTTCCTAAGGTTTGACTTGTCATTTCCCAAAGTATCACGTGTGCACGATACTATATTTATTTATATATACTCACACACGGATACCAAATTTGGCGCCGCTGCCGGGGAGGTGTGCTGCGACTTTTGTGTTAAGTTCAAGCGATTAGTGATTCGAGATCCTTCTTTCGAGAAGTTCCTATTTCTCAAAAACAATATAAAAAAACAAAAAATATTTTTCTTTTCTTTTGTATATATATTATCATATAAAAAAATAAAAACCCAAAAACATTTTCTGTTTTCTTTGTTAATAATAAATAACAATAAATAAATAAAATTACCGTCGAAAACCAAGGCAGAGTACTACCTAACTGGGGGTACGACCATAATAAGTTCCCAAACCAAAGATTAAAACTTGCCTTTGTATCCTTGTGAGTGGTGTACCTTTTTCAAAGAAGCCATTCATCTTGTGATTATTGGTTTAAGTTCACTTGTGTTTTCTCTCGATCTTGTTTTAATTGGATTTGTTTTCACTTTTCAAAAAATAAAAATAAAAAGAATCTTCCATCCTTTTTCATAATTCTCTCGACTCTGAGGCTTCTTAGAGTTGTGTTCTAGTGCATGCGCACGCGTTCTTCTAGGTCTGCGAGCCCATTACGTGAGCTTGACACCATTCCTCGAAGACGAGGTCGTAGGCGTAGACGTTCTTCTTCAATAGCCGAACCCGACGTTCGTGCTATTCCTGATCTCATGGCGGCTGAGCCGACTATGAATGAGCTTCTCCAAGCACCCACCGAGGGTTACGGAGATGCTATCGTTGTTCCGGCCATCGTGGCCGAGAATTTTGAACTCAAGACTGGGTTAATAAATCTTCTAACCCAGCGGCAATTCTATGGTTTTGATAGGGAAGATCCTCAAGATCACATTCGATGGTTCAATAAAATCACATCCACCATCAAATGCAAAAATGTCCCGGAAGATTCAATCAAACTTCTTCTTTTCCCGTTTTCCATCGATGGGACAGCCCGAATTTGGCTCGATAAACAACCCCCTCGATCGATTCTAACATGGGAAGATTTGGTTAAGAAGTTCGTGAATGAATTTTTTCCTCCTTCCAAAACCACGAGTCTTAAAAACGAAATCATGAAATTTTCACAAAAATTCGATGAATCATTTAGTGAAGCATGGGATCGTTATAAAGAAATGCTTCGCAAATGTCCGCATCATGGTTTCTCTGAGTTGATGCAACTCGACACTTTCTACAATGGTGTGAGCTCAGCTGATCAAGACTCTCTCAATTCCTCCGCTGGAGGTAATTTCTTGAACCGAACCACAAAGGATGCTTTAGCGATCATCGAGAATAAGTCTAAGGTCCGCATTCCACGAAGCAAGCCGGTTGTTTCCCAAGTGAATGCTGGTCCTTCTACCTCATCGCCTATGAGTCAATCTAGCTCCGATGCTAAATTTGACAAAATCATGGAAGCTATTCACGGTTTGGTGCTCACCCAAAAGAAAGCCTCTTCTTCTCCGCAAACTTCTCAACCTGCCGAAGTCAAAAAGGTAGAAGTTTGTGTCACTTGTGGTGGTCCACATGCATATTATAATTGTACTGCCACCGATGGTACATTTGAAATTAATGCAATAGCCGGTAGTTCCAACCAAGGAGGTACCCAATACCGTCCTCAAGTGGAACCAAACTACCGTCCTCAAAAATGGACCACCCGGATTTCCTCAACCCAATAATCCAAATAGGTTTAATCCTAGTCAGCAAAGAGGGCAAAACATGCAAAATCAATTTAATGCCCCAACCAATCAGAACAATCAATACCAGCCCCAAAGGGGTAACCAAGGGTATTCAGCTCCTAATTACCAAGAACCGCCTTCAAGTGAACTCAATAACTATATCAAAGTTAATGATACCAAAATGAAGGCGATGCAAAATCAAATCTTTACTTTGAGGAATGATTTGCAATCTTCAATAACCAAGCAAGGTAATGAGCTGAAGAGTGAGCTTATGGCTACAAACAACAAGATGGAACAGTCTCAAAACAACATCGAGAACATGCTTTCTAGTCTCATAAGCCATCTCACTCCACCTTCTACCTCGGGAGGTCTCCCTGGTAATACTGTGGTCAACCCAAAGGGTGAACTTAAAGCTATCACCACACGCAGTGGCAAAGCTTATGATGGACCCGAGACTTCTACTACCGCTTCTTCTCTTCCTAAGGTAGTAGAACGTGAGCCTGAGGCGACAAAGGACAAGGTGCACATTACTAGCCCACAAAGTACCGCACACGTCCATCCTCAGGATATCCCAAAAACCAAACTCAAACCTGGAGTTGTCTTTGAATCCGCTGAAACTCCCGTTGAGATCCCTAAATCCAAACCTTCGATTCCTTATCCATCACGACTCAATGAGCAAAAGCTCCGTGAAAGGCTACCACCA